>JAAAKG020185890.1:0-25310 GCA_010014905.2 Druon quercuslanigerum | reverse complement strand
CATTAGAGTACAATAAAGTACGTTAAAGTACTTCATTTGAGGAGGAAATTCACTAAAAATTATTTCCGCTTTGGTTTTGAGGACATAAGTTCTGAAATAAGAAATTACTCAATAATATGCCACAAAGTTTAAGAGATTCGAAAAAACAAGAATTCATTACTTATTATTTCTTTTTTTTACCACTTTCCCCATTAAAAGGCGCAAGCGAATAATTATTTATTTTGAAATAATAGAAAATTTATTTTCATAAATAACTACATTCAAAATTCATTAAGTGCGTCATTAATTCTGGAAAATAATAAATTTCCACGACTTACAGGGGAAAAATTCTTTTAACCAATAGAAACTGTTGTGATTCACTTTTTTCTTGCCCTAGATGGCTTGGCAAATTTGTTTTAAAACTTTAAACTGCGTTTTTTTCGTTGAAGTAAATACCACTGACTTAATAGGGAAAAAGCTTTAGCATAAAAAACACTAATTTATTAAAAGGAATCAGACGCGTGATATCACACACAAACACACAGACGCACGTCTCGACGCGTTTATATATTTTTTGTTTGGTTCTGGCTCGATGAGCTTAAAAACTGTATGGCGACTAGGCCGTTTTTGTGACTAGGCAAATTGGCGATGAGGCCGTGGTTTGCGACTAGGCTGATTGATTTCGAGAACGGAAGCGAGGGAGCTCCGCCACACCGTGGGTTTGTCGTAGATGAATACGAACAAAAACAATATTCAACGATGACGACCGACCCGAGGCTGGGCCATTCCGTTTGCCCGCGCGCACTCACTCACGCCTTGAACCCCCTTTAACTTGCAGGCATATTTACATTATTACCTAAAGCCCGATTCACAACCGCTCGATTTTCCATGTTGCGACGGAACATACTCCCCAGAAAGGCTACGATATGAGCTGGATTACAGGAAACATGACACAACAAGAATATGAAAAAGGTATATGTACATTTATCCTTAACCTGAGATCAAACATTTGAACGATAACTAAATTAAATTTCGAGAAGTACAACGTAACCTGGTATAGCTCTTTGGTTTGTTGGGAAGTTGTTTGTTAACAGCTAGACTAATGAAGTCAGCATCGATTAAAACAAATTTAACTATTTTAAACTAAAATAATTCAAAATTAAAATAAGAGAACGAGCTTAAATTTAATAAAACTAACTAAAATTAACGAGTACGAGCTTAAATACAGGTAAACTAATTCGGTTGACTGATGCCAATAAAATAACGCAGTTGGCAATAAACATAGGCGAGTTATATTGCGTTTGTAGATGCGACGGGCAATCTTGACTAACGCAGCTGTAGCTGTGTCGGATATATCCTTCAGTTCTGACGAGGATTTTTGCAATTTTTGGTGAGTTTGTAATTCGTTTAGTTACTCTTTGTACCACCTTTTCCAAAAATCTTGTCGAGCTTTGGTGATGAGATTGTATGTTGCTAATATGTTATCTGGAACTAAAATGAGATTTTTCTCAGGCAAGAAATTTGATGAGCCGGGGTAATAGCTAACGGCTCCTTAGGATCAGCTGAAATAGCGAATAAAGGTCGAGAATTTAGGATAGCTTCAATGTCGACTGAGAGAGTGTTTATTTGCTCATAAGTGAGTTTTTAATCTTTCAACACGCGTTTTAAATCATGTTTGAAGCTCTTTACAGCTGCTTCCTAAATATCGCCAAAATGATGGTACAGAGGTGGATTATAATGCCATTCGATTATTTTAGATAAAGCAAAGGATCCGATCCCTTGTTTAAATTCTTCAGTGTCGAATAAATCGTAAATCTCGTGAAGTTCTTTATTGGCTCTTACAAAATTGGTACCAATGTCCGAATTGATGTATTCTGGTACTCCCATTCGTCCAATGAATCTACGAAAATCTGTCAAAAGCCTTCTATTGAGAGATCGGTCGCGAGTTCGATATTGACCCATAAGTTTTGAGAAAACTTCTGTTGTGATATTTCTATTTCTAACCCTGTTAGACTGGAAACTAGAGATTCTATTACCCTTGATTCAGGTAAAATAGCCATTTGAGCCTGCATCAGTTTAGGTCGTTGTGAAATACATTCTACACAGTGATGGACAATTTTCTGGATTTTTTCAGTTTAGAATCCAGAACCTTTCGCGAAGAGTATGTAAAGTTGTTTGAATACCAGAATGCATGTTAACTTCATGACATCCTCGAATGATTATGTCAGTAATCGGATATTTACTAGGTAACAACAGAGGATGTTTTTGTGTGTAACTTAGATCTGCTTTCTTCAACCTACCACCTACACGAATGAGATCATACGCAACAAGAAACGTGTTTAATTCGTCTAATTTGGTTGTCTTTCTATATGCGATGGTGACTTCACTCGGAGTCCATTCTCGAGCGTTGGCGAGAAGTTTGATTTCCTTCGGGAATATATCGCGTTGTGATTAATCGACGTTCAGCATGTATGATCTCTTGACATGAAAACGGACTATTTATTTTAGATTTCAGCTTTTTGCAATGTAGAAAATAAGCGACAAGCCTTATGGGCCGTTGAAATGATAAAACGCGAGAATAGATGTAGTCGCACGTTCCTGTACTGAGTAAACAAATGCCCCCCCCCCTTTAAACCTGGTACTTCAATCGATGGTAATTTTACCAACCTAGGCCATTTTTCAGGGAATACAAAGGGAATTTTTGACCAAATTTTCTGGTAGTTTTCCCCTAGAGAGGGCGTCAGTAGGATTATCCTTAGACCGAGCATGTCTCCACTGAACTCGATCATCTAGTGTCTGAATATCTGCGACTCAATTAGCTCGAACGTCTTTAACAAATGCGGAGCCTTTTTTATCCAAAAAAGTACGACTTTAAAATCTGACCATAAGAATATTTTCTCTATTGGAAACTCGAATTGAGGCTTCAATGTGACGAAGAGTTACTTGAGAAGCGCCGCTGGAAAAAGTTCTAACCGTGGTATCGTGACACCACTTAATCGAGCTACTCTAGATTTGCTACAAACAAGGCTAACTGTAACGACACACATAATAATTTTCTAGGCCTCGAGAAATTCTGTAGACAAGGGAGTTGGTCAGTCCATGATTTCCATTTTGTTAGGATGTCTTGAGTTAACGATTCGTCCCAAGTGATTTTAGATTTCGAACAATCCTGTATCAGAACCTTAGCGCAGACTTACAGGTCGCAAAAGGCCCAGAGGATCTAAGATTTTTAAATTTTCTGATAAAAGTTTCCTTTTTGTGGGCGTGTTTGATTCCAAGAGTTTTTTTAATCGAATTTTCTTGGATTGCGCAATCTAAGTTAAAAATTTTCTTTTAATGTCGTGTAAAACGGACGTATGATTGAATGCCCATTGTCTAATGCAGAAACCCCTACGGTTTAGGAAATCGATCATATCGTCGCGAATATTTAAAATTTCTTGGATGGAGTTCGCGCCAGAAATTAGATAATCGACGTAAAAATCGCGTTAAAGAATTTTACTAGCGCGTGTATTGTGTGAATTGCGAAAAAAGGTGCACAGATAGTTCTAAACGTTACTGTGTTTAGTTGAAAAGTTTTTATCTTACCCTGATGGTATCACAAAATTTTCTGAAATTTCCTATGATCTAGATGAACTAGGACATGCCTGTACATCGTTTTGAGTTTAGCGGTAATGACATAAGTATGTGTCCGAAATCGAAATGTTTGTTCAAAAATGGTATTCTACATCGTGGGACCTACCACTATAACCTTATTAAGTGAAATACCCGCCGAAGTTTTAGCTGATTCATCGAATAGCACTCTAACCTTTGTAGTTTCACTAGATGTTTTAATGACGGCGTGATGCGGCAGGTAACATCCCTCACTTGTATTATTGTCACAGAGAGTGATGTGATTTAACGATATGTATTCTTCCATTACCCTGTCATATTCGGATTTTAACTCAGAATTCGACTCGAACTTGCATTCAAGTGCGTACAGCCGTTTTAATGCTTGAGTTCTAGATTCCCCTAATTTGAATTTACTATCACGGAAAGGAAGTCGCACGATGCATCTACCGCCGCATCGCGCTAAATGTGATCTGTGTAATGTTGTTCGCAAGAAACATCATTACGAGATTTCAAAGGTTCATAATCAAAATCTTCTATTGCCCATAAGGGTTCAATAAGTTTGTCTAATTTTACCACATTGCAAGAATCTCTTGCAGATGCTACGAGAACGTGAGACCCTCTTTCTACGAACCAACCTAAATTAATTTTTTTTGTAAGATAGCTTGAGATTCCTGGTGTTGAAGCTTGATCTGAACCTCAGATAATACCGATAAAGTTGTATCTGCTCCTATCAATCAATCGACTGGCTTAGGCACATGAAATTGCGGATCTGCTAGTTCCAAGTTTTTAGGAATGTCAAATAAATCACAAGGAAATTTTGAGCTTTTGCTGGTGAAAGTGAAAAAACTGCTATTCATAGTTGAATTCGCGAAGGATATCGCGGTTTGTATCAGTGACTGCGGTTGCAACATCGAAGTAATTTGCTTCTATTTCTAAAAGCGCATGAAAGCGCGGGCGATCAGGTTGTAACGCGATCAATTCATCGTTATACTTGAAGTAGGCATTAAAAAAACTATTAAAGCTCGTTAAACGTAATTTTGCATGAAACGGATTGTCCGATAGTCATTTTCAACGTAACACCCTTTTGCGCCGTCCTTTGTTCCGCAAAAAGGGTTATTTTAAAGAGCTATAAAGTCGCCCTATTCACTAAAAATTGTGTTACCTCGAGTGGTCGCAACGATATTAAATATGTCAATTTCTCTTTAAAAAAAGAGAAGCTTCGATGGAATCGAATTACGAACGTACGGAATAAATTACATATCTTAAACCTACACTTTAGTATTTTAAAACAAGTACTATGTTGAATTAATCCTTTAGATGCCACAGCCACTGCATGGTGAGGGATCCTTGTTGAGAGCGACAACGTTTTGAGAAGGTCCTCGATGATATTTTAGGTTATCCTTTGTTTTCGAGAACACGTGCACGCCGCCGACGTTACGATGCGCGCAGACTAGATCCGGAACCGGATGCGCGAAGTCCGTGTCGAAGCACGCAGAGGCCCGCGTGTATGACACGCGAACAGATTTCAGATATGAGGAAAATTCAAGCTGACAGGAGACACCATGTTTTCGGGAACACTTTTTGCCTTGCCCTAGGTGGTTTGGCAAATTTGTTTTGAAACTATAAACTGGGCTTCGGTCGTTAAAATAAATACCACTGATTTATTAGGGGAAAGCCTTAGCATAAAAAACCCTAATTTATTGAAAGACAAAACAAAACGAAAATATACATTAAAGATTTGTGAAGAGAAAAGAACTAAACGAATCGGACGGTGATATCACACACATCCACACATACACACACACACACCATACTAACACATCTCGACGCGTTTATATATGTTTTGTTTTGTTCTGGCTCGATGCGCTTGAGAACTATTTGGCGACTAGGCATATAATTTTCAATATTATTCGGTCAGTCTTCAATGAATCAGCTTACAAATTAAGCTGCAAATAAAAACTAATTTCTCAATTGAAATTCATTGAGGACTTAAATCATTTAATTTTTTTAATTTATAATGTTTATCATTTTAAAACAAGTTGAAAAATAAATTCAATTAATCAAAAAATTTGTCAACCATTTTTTTAAATATATAAGCGAGGAAAGAATGAAAATACCTATATTAATAATTAATAACTATTATGGCGTTAGAAATTAAAAACAACTGAAAGTATTTTAGAAATTATTTTTATATTTGTATGGCAGTTAATGTCACTCAAGTTGCTCAAATAATTAAAAAATTTATTTAACAAAAAATATGACTTTTAACATTCATGAACTGTATTATTTATTCTGATAATAGTATGTAGACGTCAACGTGAAAAGGCCCCTAAAGGTTGTCATGAAGTTACATATATTATATACTGTATAAGATCGTTCAAAGCCGGCTCGATTTCTGATATTTAGGGTCCAGCAAAACCCTTAAAGTTGAAAAATAGGTCGACAGGGAATTTTTGAAATTTTAATTTTTATCTGAAAAATAGGTAATTTCTTTCATATGTCCATAGGTTCTATGAAGAACAGGCTATCTTTTCGTTACCGTTAGTAATTAAGCTAACTTCATTTAGCTAAGTTTTCAGGAGGAATTAAAAACCTATTTTTTTTTAAATCATTTCCTACGAATTCAAAACTGCAGTATTTTTTATTACAGTTGGTAATGTAATTTAGGCTCCTATAACTTTCAAAACAATTAATTTTAAAAGATTTTTATTTCTTTTAACACTTCTACGTGTTTGCTAAATTTCATACAGAATGAAGTTAGCCTAATTGTTAACGGTATTCTTCGTAGAACCCATGGAGTAACTTCAGAAAATAGGGGAGGGGTCGTAAAATTCTGTACAAAAAAACTTTTCATATACCTCCTGAGTACCCACTAATGCACTGAATACACTGTGAGTCTCATTCAAGTTCGATTTCGGGCATGATCCTAAATGGTCTTGCTTTTTAGTGACCACACCATTTGATCGCACAGAACGTAAACACAGCGCGGAGCCGTCTAAACCTTTTCCTATAATTTTACGTAATATCCGCTAGTGACTACCGTGCACTGTGCTTTTCCGCTTTGTTGATGGTGTATCGCGCGTCGACGAACACCCTCTCTCGCCACTGAGGAGCTGCATTCTGGAACTTGAATAAAATTCCCTGTGTACATGTATATGTTCGCATCAAAAATGAAAATTTGATGAGTAGAAAAAGTAAAACAGTGACATTTGTTTGCAGGGGTTACAATTTCATAATTAGGCTCGGTGAATGGAATTCGGCTACCAATGTAGAACCATACATTGATGCTTCTCCCTCAGCAGTATCAATTCACCCGAATTTCAACGCTCAGAATCTTCACAATGACATAGCCGTTGTTCGGCTTAATAAAAACATAGCGATTGCTAGTTATGCCAATATCAACACCGCCTGCCTTCCAACACATAATCCAACTACTGGTACCAGGTATTCATATCACAAACGATTTCTTATGTGGCCTGACATTGCATGTTTTCATGAGATCATGAAGGGTACTTCACATTTAAATGCACTGTTTAAATGTTAATCAATAATCAATCTTATATTTCAATGCTTTTAAACACTCTGTAGGTGTAAGCACAATTTGTACAAACAGTTGTAGATGCTTAAAATATATTTTAGAATTTATTTTAGCTTTTATTTGCAATATAATAAAGTAAATATTAATAAATATAAGAATGTTAAATTCAAATATCATCGAAATATTATAATGAAAGCTATTTAGTCTTTGTGACTAGCTTCACTCAGATGCATGAAAATAATTGAGGGATGAGTGACAAAATAATGAATGAAAGAAGATTAATTTGCATAGGTTATTTACATGGAGTAATAGTAAGGAGATAAAACTACAATGCCAGAGCTCCGAGGTGACAGCTGCAAATATTTTGTTGTGAGAAGGGACATTGTTCTATTTGTGAACATGATTTCAGATACTCAGTTGCAGATGTTCCACTCTAAACTCCCGCGAACTATGTCCGGAACAGTGGCTACCAAATTTTTGACAGACTGTTTGGTCTCCTTGCTATTACTCTATGGCCATTTACTTTCTATTGTTAATAGTATATTATATATCTATCAGGTAAATGATGTTTTATCCGAGCGTGATTTTTCAATAACGAGGCGTAGACACTAGCTGAAAATTCTCTCACTGGAACGTCGGAGGATCCTGCACATTTTTCTGTATACAGGGCATTATTCCTGAACTGCCCCAACTTTAAGTCATATCTTCGGATTGCCTTCAAATTTACAGAGTTTGTTTGCCTATATGATGGTAGTATATCCACCAATTTATAGACTTTTATTACCATCCGTCCTCGAACTACAGGGGGTGAAATTTGCATCTCCCGGGCACGAATAAAATTTTCTATGAATGATTTCTGAAGTGTTTTTCATGTTCTTTCACTCTGTAAAATCTATTGTTTCTAATTTTTAATTTTATTTTTTTTATTTTTCAATTTTTCAAAGTATTTTTAAACGAAAGCTTGACTTTTTTATTATACAAATGTTGTTTGGCAGTTTGGGACTGAAAATAGTTATATCGTTATGCTACACTGTTATTAGTTATTAGCTGCACTAAATCCATCATAAATTATTTAGTTCGCCTTTTTCGCTCATTGTTTGCTTCTCTGATCTTGAGGCTTTTTGACTGTCTTCGAAAACAGATCATGTTCCGTTACGAGTGAAGCTTTTTTCAGTTTCAATTGCCCGTTCTCATTTGGAATAAATTCCTAGTATTTTAGTGTGCCGGGAACTGTAATTGGTTCAGTGAATCTAGTTTCTTGTTTTTTGGTAATCTCTGTGTGATCTTCTTTTGAACAGAAAAGAATGAATGTTTCGTTAAAATGATCCTTAGTCCATTCGAATAACTCCATCGCAGTTACCACTGGATTTTGTGCTGAGTGCTGCAAGCTAGCTTTTTCCGCAAATCTTTTCAAATGTCCACAATTCCCGTTACCTGGACCTTTTCCATGTGCAGTTGCCTGGAAATGTGTTTCTGCAAAAATTCCAAAATCTTTTTTGTGAGTTAAAAGATTTATCAAGGCATATACATTTTTAAAATGATGCGCAGCTCCGTCTGCCATATAATCAATTTTATTAACAATGCTAAATTTCTTCTTGAGGTTCTATTTGATGAGTTTTTGAAATGTGTACACAGCTAGTGTTATGACTTAAACAATCTGAGATGATTGCCATGCTAAAATGCTTCAGCTCGTTTCCATGTTTGTAATAAATAACTAATGTAAATATAGTTGCTTGATTATTATTACAATGGAAAGATTATGCAGCATTTTTAATGTGGAAAGCATAATTTTCAGCAAAGTCAAGCAGAATTAAGTACTCTTTTTCTTTTAGTATAGCTTTAAGGTGCTTCAGAAAGAAACGTTGTTGTTTCGCATAAAGTGCGTGAGGTTTCAGGTTTTTAACTTTAGTGCAGAGTGCTTCTACGAAAGCATCAGCGTCTGCTATTTCGGTCATCAAAGTGCTTCTATCAGTTTGCTGCCAAACTTGATATCTCACTTTGTCGAAACTATTCACGTCCAATAATCAGTCAGGTACTTTTTAAAATTTGCAATGTCAGGGCGATATTTGCATTCGTTAAAATGACAAGCGTCATTAACTTTACGTTTTCATGATAAACGCAGACACAAACATTGTGAGTTCCACTTGCTCCAGCTAAAACACAGTGCTTTGGTCTTAGTTGTGCGAATTTCGAAAATAAAATCTTCACATTTTTATATAGGGCTACAAATCTGTCATATAATTTTAAAATATTGCACAGAATCAGTCTCTCCTGTGCTTTCTGACGAGTACCGTCTAGTTTTTTGACAGATATGAAAACTTTCTCACCTGGAATCTGTTGACTATTCTCGTCATCTTCATACAAGTATATTACCAAATTTTCAGTTTCTTCTGCCAATTTTTGTCCTCGCTTGGCTTTCGGAAAACTCAAAACTCCACTTTTGGCAAATAACTCTTTCGCTTTTGCTGGCTTTACGTGCAGAGGCACCGAATTCTAGCATGATTTGTCTGCGACTCCAAGACTTAGGCGCAAGGATGAGTAGTCAAATCTTTTCTATATATGTAGTGCCCTTCTGCTCTAATTTTATTTTTATTTGACTCTGGACTTCGAGACCCGCTAAGCGATTTTCATCATTGCATCCTTCTTTTTCATTTATCATTAGCAAGCAATATCTTTCTCTTCGTTTATCTCTTCCTCTACAATAATACCAGGTTCTTCTATAACTCTGGATGGCTGTAAATTGAGAGTTCTACATTCTTTTCTACAAGCACCACATAGTTTACTGCCTTTCGGCGAATCAGGAAACACTATTTGCTGATTTTCCGTTATAAGTCTCAGATCAATTCCTCTTACATCTTTCGCCTTACGAGAAGGATTTGCACATCTGCTGTGAAAAAATTGCATCGAAGACGTGATGAGAGCTAGATAATCATGAAAGATCTTCAGGGATCTCACTTTACTTCGAAAGCAGCGATTCGTAAAGAGACTTGAAAACGATCTTATAACCTGAACTAAATGAACAAAACCCACAGAAAAAAAGGATAAACAATTTATAAATGTATATAACTAAGAAACAAAACGAAACGCAAGAAATCACAGAAAACGCACACAGAAAAATTCTAAACACTACACGTTGGCTGCTTTTACCATTCAGGAGACTGAAGTCAGGGTAGAGTAACGGAGTGCAACGTTTTGCTTGAGGCCAAGAAACAAATGCCAGTCTATGTGATTGCTTTTTGTTCCTTGGTACAATATGAAAAACAAATGAAAATCTACATACGTGGATGTCTTTTAGTTTTCGGCTATACACGAGACCAAGTTTAATCCAGCCAAAGAAGGGACGAACCCTGTATAATTTGTTTATATGAATAGTTTAAAATATTGTTAATTGATTTAAGCCTTTTACAACTCTGTTTTATGTGACGGTAATGATGAAGATATACAGCAAAACCTCATAAAAAACATTATGGAGGGGCGAGGGGTGAACGCTCTGTTAATAAATACTTGTGTTTCCTAATTTGTTTATAACTATATACAAAAAATTTTGATGCATTAAGAACCGCTAAAATTTATTTTTTCGAAAGTTTCTGTATCAATAAAAAGTATGTTTGAATTAATCGAATTTGAACGAAACAACGTTGGTCGGTGCATTGTCTGGACTGGCCGACGGGAGGAAGGGTTTCGCTCGGACATCTTCGCATAACTACATATCTATTTTCAGTTATTTTTATCGGAAAAAAGTCAAGCTTACGTTTAAACATACTTTGAAAAAATAAAAACTGCCCGAAGAGTAAAAAATGTTAAAAATATTTTAAATGGCAATTTTTTTGTAAAAATTAAAAAATAAAAGCAATAGATTTAACAGAATGAAAGAGCATGAAAAAACACTTAGGAATCACTCATAGAAAATTCAATTCTCATTTGTGAAAAGTAAGTTATGACCATTTAAATATACTGCTTGACCGAATATGCAAGTTTCACCCCCTGTAGTTCGAGGAGGGATAGTAGTAAAAGTGTATAAATTGGTGGGTATACTACTATCATATAGGCAAACAAACTTAAAAATTTGAAGGCAATCGGAAGATATGACTTGAATTTGGGGCAGTTCAGGAATAATGCCCCATACGCGAGCGTGCACGCTCTTTGCTAGTAATCTTGACGATTCCTGTACTGGAATTTTTCCAAGGAAACTATACGTGATTCTGTAAAAAACTTGTATCGAAGCTGACCTTTAAATAAACCGTTGAAACCTTCGAAAAAGACGGATTTTCATGCACAGGAACCTGTTCAGGATCTTATACATGAACCTGCATAAGTTTATATATAGGATCCTGCCTTTTAATTTACTTCGCACAGGAACATGTACATAATCATTCAATAGTTCCTTTGTCACTGCAGGATCAGGTACAGGAATATATGCAGGGTCTTTCGAGGTTCCTGTAAGAGAATTTTCAGCTAGGTAAAGAATATACTATAAACGCTAGAAAGGTTCTATGATCAACATTACTTTGATAATGAAGAATCCTGGTGGATGATCCAATGTAACTGGGGGATATCGACAGCATTGTCGGTTTATTATAAATAATGAACCATACAATTATACCTTATCTACCTTCGTTATAGAAAATATTTCACATATTTATTTTTCTCTTCGAGTAGTACTCTCAAAAATGTTTATTGTAGACGTTCAAAAACGAATTTGGATACAACAGTTATAAGTATTAATTTATTATAAACTTTATTTTCTAATTTCGTGTTTCATTATAAAAACACTAAACCTTTTAAAAAATGTTGATTATGCAATAAGTAAGAAAATAAATGCATTATACTTTAGGAAAATCTGGCCAGGGACATGCGACACGTACTGTCAGATTTTATCATTTAAATTATTTCAGGTGAAGGGAAGCCCGTAGTTTTCGAGGACAGGATATTTTTGTTATTTAATAATGTTTACACTAGTACAATTATCAACTGATCAGTTATTGAAAAATTTTATTTATTTTATACATTTTTTGCAGAAAACCTGTATTAAATATCAGATAGATTATAAGATAATATAAGATAATATAAGATTACAAGATTTTTTAAAAAGTAAAAACCATCCGAGGGTTACCTAAATCATATTCTTTATATCTTATGACTTTTTCTTTTGTATAGAACTAGGAAAAAGCTATTTATGTGTTTTTGTAGCTATTTTTTAAAGGCAGAATTCATGTCTGTGTTCACACCTTTGGGTGGAAGTCATTTCAAGTAAACCGTGCTAGATCATGTTTTCGTAGCAAAAGTTCTTGAGTATAAGGTTGCAAATCCCGTTTAGAAAATTGTATAGATCTAACCAGGCTCGGTTACAGCTTCTGCACTACGCCAGAAAATTGCGATTATCACTAGCGCTGAAAGCTTTGTCTTTAGCTTAAAAAAGACGTACATTTGTAATTAAAATAAGATTGATTTTCTTGATTAAAACTTTTTTTATGTCAGAAAACTCATATACATAGACACTACGAAACTAAAATATTAATAGAACATTCAAGTTTATTCTCACTTTAAAATATTTAAAAATCTTTCTCAATAATTTCATTATTTAATAATTGATTTCAAACAAAAAAGGGATTTGTTTAGTTTTTAGTTGCGTGTTTCCAGATGATCTAAGTAGTTTCTTACAATATGACAGGTCATCACTAAAACCACCTTCTGAGCTGCTGTCTGTACCCTACTAACTCCTAAATGTTCAACATGTTTACTGCAATTTGCATGCACATTGTCTGTAGTCAAAATCACAATAGGATGAATAGATGCATATGTCACATTCCTCCATATTGTCTGACTTCATAGCTTACCGTGCTATACATGGATCTTGGTTTTACATGTTGCGTGCAAAATCCGGATAAGTCGACAAGCAATGTCGACGATGTAGACTCTTCCAATATTTTTTCTCACGCATCACGATTTCCTGTCTAATGTCTCAGATATAATGATACGTCTGTATAGTAACAGTCGTGATAACATACCAATATATGATGTAATCTTCGTGTTCTAAAACGAGCACTTGAATGTTTCCATAGAAAGGCATCCATTCTCTTAAAATTCCCAGAATTTGGGCAAGTTGTGGATGTATAATGCCCGCCACATCATTATGTTTGCATATATTCTCTCTGAGTCATTACGCGATAACCATCAACAATGTCATCAATGGATTTTTTGGTATCTCTACATAATCGCCACATATGAATAAACGTTCGCGATAATTGCTGGTGCTGACAACCCTTTCAATCGCCAAATTACAGTGGTCCATTCGGTGCTTTGTGGCATCGATAACTTGCTGCAGTTTGTCATTTGAACTAGCGTATAGCTTCAAATGATCTATGTGTAGCAGATGGGTCAGTTTCTATCTATCTTCATCATCATGTATTTAAACCCATTATACATACTATTTAGTGTTTTGATAAATGGGTTAAACGCTAACCAAAACCATAATGCACTGAAGGAGTCGCTTTGATAAATACTCGTGGTAATGCTTATTGATCTATTTATCCTTGGTCGGCCATAGTAAAAATACTTCATTCTTGTACCACAAAGCATCATCGCACGAATTATATGTTAGAAAATCGATGATGCGCGAGCATATTTTGTAAATTTTTAAAAAAGACTTTAAGCAATTAGTAGTGTGGTATGGAATAGAACGCCTGCCTGTATTGAATGTATGTCACGTGCAAGCTTTTTTTTAATGTTTACGTGCTTGAGTTATTGCAACAGCCTATAAAGTTACTAGATCGTGACTGTCGTGCGAGTTTTTTCAACATCCCTTTTGTTCTTCCGTAAGGATGACCCTCTTGTCGCAGTGATAACGTACCTTAACTTGCAATGATAGCCATAAGGCATTTATGAATTTTTGAAAGACAAGCTATCGATCGAAATTCAGATAGATTTTAAGCGTCTGGTTTTCGAGAAAAGATATGCGTAGTACCTTCAAGCCTACAGCATGGCATCAGATCTCCATTTTCAATGATCTGAAATAACGTTCTGAAAACATTTCACCAATTTAGGATAGACACTCGTTAAGTACTTGTATCAGAAATTGTGTGCCATGGCCGGACCAGGAGCTTCCCACTTACTGTACCTCTTTAAGACCACTGAAACATTTTAATTTGTGACGCTAGTCAGCTTTATTTCAGGTTTAGGTTGCTCGCCCTTGCTTTCACTAGGTGGCAGCACGCAGTGTCTAAATTACTTCTATTCGATTTGTCGCAAACACCCGACAAGTAGTTGGTCATGTCTTCCAATTGAGGTATATTGGTGCCTTGTTGGTAATTAAAGTAATCAAAGTAAAGTAATTATTTAAAGTAATTACAGTTATTATTGTCCGGATGTAGTTCTAGTTGATCCACCACTTGATGTACATCGCCCCTAGCATCTGTGACTTCAGATTTCTATCAGGTCTTCGTTGTCCACATTTTCCAAAGGGAGTTCATCAATAGAAAGCTGCTGTTCGACTTTAATTTTGATAGCAGCTATCTGAACAGTCGAAAGCAATATGTTCACAGATATTAGACGTTCTTGGTTTGCTAAATTCGATTTCTTTATTCTTGTGAATTGTTTCGGGTACTTGAGTAGGAAGATGCTCTCTCCTCAGACGTTGCCTACTTTTCTCTGTCAAAAAATAAATGTGCACAACATCTCTGTTCATATGGCATGTCCATTTTTATCGCCTTCTTGGTGGCCGAGCCTCTGCTTCTACCTCTGCTTGAATCAGACCTTCTGCCTCTGGAAGATGTGGTGGTACAAGATCATTCCATGCGTCATGAATTGCCGCTACATCATTATGACTTACCGTTGCTTTATCGCCTGATGCAGCTTTCTTTAACTGATGTGCAGTATTGACAGTCTCCCACGCCAAATCAACTTGTCTCTTAATCCCAATTGATCGGTGATATGATAAAAGAAGATTATTCCTGATGCCCTTCATCTGAGCGATAAGTTTTATTACTTAAACTTCTTCTATGTAAGGATGCGAGGATACTTTGCTGCAAACTTTGTCCTGAACTTGTATCCCTTTTCGCTTTTGGTTTCAAGCTACGCACTTTCATAAAAGAGACGCACTAATGCCTCCTTCATTGTGGTATTCCACTTGATGCTTTTTCATGGTATTTGTCTTGAGTTCGTTGGCTACAAATTGCTAAGGCTAGCCAAATCATGTTTTTTCTGGCCTGTTTCTTGATTAGTGAGATCTACCAGACCATCTTGCAGCTGAACATCACCACTGTCCAACAAGTTGTGACCCCCAGTGGTGGCTCTAGGGTTGCCCCGATGACAAAAAACGCGGATTGGAATAAGGGGGCTTAAACCATCTTCTGCTCTTGTGAGATCCAATGCACGCGAATGGGCACCCGTGATAAGTGATAGTGATTTAAGAAGAGTGTCTATGAAATGAAAGCATACCAATAACTTTCATTTCCAACCCACACTCACCTTACCCGCAGCACCCCAAATATGACCCAACAATAAAAAAAACTACATTTTTACGTATTATTGTTACTTTCTAGCAAACATTTACCATGACTTTTTAAACAATTTTCAATTGTTCAAACAATTGTCAATTATTTAAGAAATTATTTCCTATTCTCCAAAAATGTCAGAAATAATCGTATTTTCCGATTTAAATGCAATTTTTTGCCATTGTTTGGAGTAGCACTTTTTTCTAAAAACATTATGTTATTTTTTAAACTATGAATTATTGTTTATTTTCAAAATTTTTAAAAATTGAACCAGAGATGTCCCCTTTTTCAAATTGGTATCCGATGCTACTTTTTCTTAAATAATTACATAATTTTTATACATTTTTTTTAACGTTTAACAAATTAAATTTTTTGAAACAATTTAAAAAGTGGCAAATGTATTCTTTCTGTACACTATACAGTCAGAAACGCAATTGTGTCTGTTTAATTTAATTTTATTTTTTTTAACTATCGACAAAAAACTGCTTGAGCAAATGAAGATTGTTTAAACAATTAGAAATGTATTAAATAGCAAAATAAATCTATCACAATTATGTAATTATTCAACAAAACATTTAAATCAGAAAATACGAATATGTTTTACATTTTTTGGGAATAAATAATTGTTTAAATAATTTTCATTTGTTTAAACAATAAAAATAGTTTAAATGTGGTTATGGTGGTAGTGGTGGTGGTCTGGAAATGAAAGTTGTTAGTATGGTTTCATTTCTTAGACACTCCTCTTAAATCCTTAAAAATCTTGGCAGGTTTCGATGAAACCCTGGAACCTGAGTTCAATTTCTCGAAAATTCAAAATTGGCCCACGGTAATTAAACGGAATTTTGAAGTGACATAGAAATACATTATAAGTACGTCTTTTGGATATCCTGGTGCCCACTGGGAGCATATTTGCTTGAAATCAACTTAAGTTTCTCGAATGAAGTTATTAGATGTTTACTAGATTGTATGTTAAAAATGGTAGCGAGATATGACCGAAGCCTTTTCACAATTAGTAAGAAGGCTCAAGAGAATTTGTCGGTGGTCTGAGTCTAGTTCATCAATAATGAAAGTGTAGTAGTTCTAGAAGTTATTTTTGGTAATTGCAAAGTCTATAGTGTCAGATTTATGTTTTTTATTAGAGGGGGGAAATGTATACCAGCCTTGTGCTGAAACTGAGAGATTCTTATTATTTATAAATTCAAATAATTGTTTTACATTTTTTTGTTCTGCTATTTCAGGCTAGATGTTTGGCATTTAGGTCGCCTGCAGCAATCACCGAGGGTTAAAGTTTAAATATTTTTTGTAATAATTTTTTTTTTAATTCGCAAGAGGGAGTTTGGTAGAGTGGAATAATGGGGTGCGGATTTCTATTTACTTTTATTTGTATAGCAGTGGTGCCAAAGGCTACGGGTTTAGGTATTATCAGTTCCAAAAAATGATTTTTAAAGTGTTATTGTTGAAGGTGGCCATTTTCGATAATAAGTGAAAGTATATTATTATAATTTCAGCGGTTGCATTCATAGCTTCGGTAATGTTAATCCCCCACCTTCATTATACCGATGGTTGAAGTTATACCCCTTTTTAAAAGGTTCACCAGATTTATTTTGATAAGCTGAGAGGGTATGTTTTTATTAGACGTGATTGCGGCAATAGTTTTATTCTGAGGGGTAAGAATTTTTGTAGCGATTGGTGCTTCAGCTCAAATATTAGTGTTTTTAAGTATTTTGAATAGAGTTATAGTCTGAGACTTTATCGCTTATGCTTGTGCTGTAGAGGCGACAGCTATACTAAACAGTGGCAATTTTAACTGGTTTATTGAGAGCATTTTCTTTGTTTAATTTGTGAGTTTTGATTTTTTAATAGTGGGTTTTTTGGATGTGTTTTTCAAAGCAAAACAACCTTTGTAATGAGCGGGGTGGCATCGTCGAATGGCATGGCATGGCACATGTCAGAAATGTGGTGGAATGTTTTGCACTTAGTATGTCGATTTCTTATACGTGCAACCGACGTAATTGTAAATCCTTTCCCTTCAAGTTCAAAGAGAACTGAGTCTTCCGGGTTTGCGATCAGGATGTTTCCAATTACGAGTTCGATAGGGGAATGTCAATGCTTTTATACAGGTAATAATTAAAGCATTGCAGCACTAAAGTAAATTTTGAGTTAAAGTTATAAATATAGGGGAAATTTCCTTCGTCTAAAATAACGTTGATTAGGGGTATTTTCCCAGTGCTATAGATGGATTAGTATTTGTGTGATTATTATCTGTATTTCTTGTGTTAGGGACAGCTTTTAAATTATTGACCGTGATAAATTGCGTATTGGATACTGCTCTACTCACGACTGATTTCCTTGACGCCTTACTGCTATCTTAGGTAATTTTTATAACTTAAGTCTCTTGATCTTTGAGGTGACGATGCAGAAGTTGCTATCATTACTTTGCTCCATACTGATGATGCTGGATGATTCACTGGTGCTACCGCTGCAAGGTTCAGCAACACCGGAGGCTGGGTTTGTGCCCTGTGACATCTTCGCCACAGAGCGCACAGGTGTTGGCTTTACGATGCGGACCTCTTCGGTGCTCTTACTTTGGCAGTCAAAACGAGAATCAATTCACGATCCACGATAATTTATGGATTTTGGTGATCCTCTTAGTACCTTTCCTCTTCGTACCTACCAAGACGCAATTTATCAGTATGAGGAAGCTCATTTTTATCTCAGGCTTAAGATGGTTTCAGCTCACCATATCCAAGGCATTTCTGTTCGAGTTGGATTTTTAAATAGTCACCATTCACTTACTATGTTACAGCCATGTTCATGCTGGGAGGACCTATAGCTTGAGGTGGGATTCGAACCCTGGACCTATAACCTATTACTAATAATAATAATTATTATTATTGTTAATTATTTAATTTATAATTTAAAATATTTTACAGACTTTGAATTTTTCCGAGAAAAGTATTTGCTCACTTTAAATGATAACTTTCGCCAAATTTAAAGTAGTCCGGCTACTGAAAAAGCTAGTCAAAGCTATGTCGATTATTTTTTTCTGAAATTTGGAATTAGAGAAAAATTTGCCCAGAATATCAATTAATAAATTAGGTATTAAATTTTTATGCAGATTAATATAAATAAAATGTTTTTTAAATAGTAATAAAATGCAAATTTAAATGTTGATTTGACTCGATCCTAGTAAAAGTAATTTTTCAGGCTCAGCAGTTTGCAGCCTAACCACATGTCCAGAACCTCGAGAAAGTAAACTTAACTTGCAATACACAGGCAAAAAATACTTATTTGAAATTTTGCGCACTTCCCGATTCCAGGAAAAGCTGTCTGCCAACTTTAGTAAATGCCACACCGTTCTATTCATATTTTACCTTGGTATATTTTGCTAAAATTAAGCTCAAATACAATGGAAGCAAGTACAAATGAGCTAAAAATTGTGCAAAGTACAAATTTCACAGCATTTTTTCTATCTACAAAAAAGTTCTCCTAACAATATTCAAGGTGTTATAAAACCAACATTCATCATTTTTGGAGCCCGCGAAAAGCCTCTTCATAAGATCCAATGTTTTTTTACAGGACTTTAAACAGCGATAATTCAAATTTTAGCCTGTAAAGGGCCCCTAAAGAAGGAATTATGTAAAAGAGGACATATTTCTCCGCCAAGAAAAATTAATGTAAATGATTTTTGATCAGACCGACCCAATAGCCGGACTACTTTAAGTAGTTGAATGGATTTTAAGGGGTTAAAATATTTAGAAGATTTTATAGAATTTCAAACATTTTTAGCGGTTTTAAGTGTTTTAATGGGAACCAAAAGATTTCAAAGCGGCGTCTGAAAGCATTACTTCGTGTTTAAATTTTATAATGTCAATGTAATAAAATTTTGTTTTGATTCTGGATCAGTAACAAATTTTCTTACTTACCTGCGATATTCAAGAAAAACCATTTGCGCTAAGAACTTTAGTATAGTAAAACATTTTAATTAATGTAAGAAGTTCGTTTTCGTAAAACACATGTTCTCTTTCTGATTTTGCAAGAAAACTTAATTTTTAAACTATTTATATTAAAAAATGTGCTTGCAGATTTTTCTGGATTCAAGTCCCAGCTAATAAATACGCAAAATCTTTTGCTTAGTGTTTCGCCGTAAATTTATCAAGTGTCGGCCCGAGATACAAGAAGACAAATGCGCAAACGTCATGCAAGGCATGCAAAATTTAACCAATATCTCGTATGTTATCTTTTTCTCTGGTATTTCGTGATGTATTCGAGTTCTCTTACAAATTTCAGGTACCGCAAAGTACTTTCCATACATTTTCCTATTGTATTTGGTCAATTTGCTCAATATTCAGAATTTTAAAAATTCTTTTTTCATTTTCAATAATTGAAAATTATAATTTTAACCCAGATAGTTAGATGCAGCTTGCTCTCACGATTCCATTGATATAAAAAACTCATTTTTCGAAAAAATTTCGCCTAACTATGTTTTTCCGTTTTAAGACAGATTGGGTTAACAATATAAGCTGTTGTAAAACATATATGATGCAGATAGGTTTCTATTTAATCTCAAGGGGTTCTTAAGAGCTAGGGCTAACATAAACTTGAAAATTTTGTTCGAATAGGCTTTTTTAAGGCACTAATCTGATTTTAAAACACGACTAGGAATATTACAAAGTACATAATGCTTCTCTATGTGATTCTATCAGGCTTTTAATTGTTTAAGATAGGAATTCGTTTTGAATCCGAAGTAAATTTTCAAACCGAATGAATCAGAATTAATCCGGACCCGGATCGATCTAAAACTAATATTCATTCCAAGTGAATCCGAATCAATCCGAACACTGATTCATTCGGATTGAAAATAAGTTGAGTCCGGACTGATTCTGATTCATTCGGATTGGAAATTTATTTCGGATTCGTTCAGCTTTATTCGGATAGAATTCTCGGATAGAATCGAGTTGAGTCGGATTAATTTTCAAGCGTTTTTCAACAAACGAGATTTAAAACTTTTTACTGATTGGTTCAAATGGATTCACATTATCTCTGATACATCTATCAGAATGATTCGGAATAGTTCTGATTGGCTCGGAATGAATTCCTATCCGAAGATTTCGCCAGGATAGGTATAAACTGAAAATAATTCTTTCAAAGTGGCTCTACAAGGCATCTACTTGGTTCTCCTTTCTCACGAATGGCACAACTACAACATTGATTTTTCAATAGGTTTTGTTAGGAATTTGCATGTAAACTTGTATTTAAATTAATCGGGTTACAACTAAAAACAATTTTTTTTGAAGTGGTTCTACGGGGAACCTACACGGTTTTGTGTTCTCGCTAATAGCACAAGTTGAAAGTGGCTTCTCAAAGAGCTTCTACATATTAGGCATTTTAATTAAAAATAAGGATTGAACTGATCGGAGTAAAATTCAAGGATATGTCTTTAAGACGCTTCCTCGGGCTTGAAATTTATATCATGTGTTGAACAAACAAGGTTGTTTCCTACAATTATAAATCGTTTCATTTCATATTTCAACCACATAATATAAAGGTCTAAATACAAAATTAAACAGAGAGTTTTTTCTAAAAAATTGGTTTTGTTGTTGCTACTTTCAATTAATTGAGAATATGATGCATTGCATGCGCCTGGGAAGGAGCAAATGCCACCGCGAATGTACCCATTGTCTCGTCGGACGTAATCATTCGCCATAGAGAGAAGTAAGTGTCACGTTAGCAGATGTGATCGAGAGAAATGATAGCAGTATCCAAGTGAAATACATTCTAAAAAAACATAAAATGAACCGGTGAAGCTATTGGTAGAAGGGCTTCAACCTATTAGCGTGTACAATGTAATGCTGATTATTGTATAAAATTTCATAATTAGAAGAACGGACGCGTTTGCATATGGTGTAGGGTCCAAGCCATTCACTTTCTAATTTTGTTCTTTTGCTATCAATATGCAGTAGTACTGAATCTTCTGGTTCGAAAAGAGGATTACTGATGATTACTTTTGCATCCTGGTTCCTTTTTAATCGTTCCTGTGTTTTTTGAATGGCAGTTCTTCCTTTTTCCAAATATTCTTCATGTCTCTTTCGCCAAATGTCTAACAATTCTTGATGGTATTAAATGCTAAGTATATTAGATTCAAATTTTGGTACCATTCCCACTCGTTATCGGCCATGTATGTCTTTAACAAATCTTTATTTGTTTCATGAAATCTCTCGAGGTCTCCATTGCTTTATGTATGGAAAGCAGTTGTTTTGATGTGCTTGATTCGAAAAGTTTTTCAAATTTTTGAACCAATTCCGATATAAACTTAGCTTTAGAGAAGCAAATATGTAAATTTAATGATATAGTAGATTTTTTAATATGTCCTTGAAGTCTTTTTAGTCTTAAAACGTTTTAAAACTTTTTTCGCAATATGGAGTCCAGTTAAAGAGTAGATTCTTCTTCGTAATGACTGTTAAAGGTTTATCTATCGTAGACAATTTATAACCAGCTAATTCCAAGAAAGGCATGCCTTATTTTCGTTTCTCGGACCTTTTGAAATTTTGAGCAGCAGATAATCTATATGGGTTTGGTTTGACCACGTTTTCCGTGATCAAGTGTCCCAGATATTCTAGTTCCGGTTGAAGAAACTCACACTTGTCTGGTTGAAGTTTAAGTCCAGTAGCCCGTAAACGTTCAAATAAGATAACGAGATTTTCGTTGTGTTCTTCGAGTGTGCTACCAAAGACAAAAATGTCGCCCAAATAAGCGAAGCATATTTTTTCTACCAGTTCTCTTAATGCTGTGTCCATCATTCTTTGAAATGTGGCCGAAGCGTTTTTGGCCCGAAAGGCATGCGGTTATAATGAAAATGTCCTTCAGGTGTACAAAATGCGGTATATTTTTTTTATTCCTCGTTCATGGGAAGTTGATGAAATCCTGAGTTTATATCAAAGGCTGCAAAGTATTTTGCTTTTCCAAGATGGTCCAGAATTGCGTCGATTAGAGGAAGTGGGTAGGCATCTTTATTTCTTTTTTTATTCAACTTCCTAAAATCGATAACAAGCTTCCATTTCAGTTTTCCTGACGCGTTGAGTTTTTTCGGGACTACCCAAAGGGGTGAATTAAATGGTGAGTCCGATGCTTCTATTATCCTTTTGGTTAACACTTCATTTACCTGATTTGATATTTCTTCTTTGTGGCATTCCGGATATCGCAGTTGGCGTATAATAATATTCGCTTCGTCTTTTACGATGATTTTATGTGACGCAAGACTTGTGCAGGGTAGTGGATCTCCTTGCAGTGGGAAAATGTCGTGACAAGAGTTGGCTATTTTTTGAATCTGTATTCTGTGGACATCTTCGATGTATTCAAGGCTCAAATTTCTCTTCAATAATTTCAGTCTAGCGTTTAATTGTTTGTGCGTAATGTAAGTTACACACTCTCGTTCTGGGATAACATTGATGAACTCGTGATTCAACAAGACGGTAAATAGTTTGGAATGTAGGGATTATCTTGTATGAGAATGTGCCCATGATTTTTGTTTGTTTTCACGGTTAACATTTTTATAGTGTTTTTGGATATAAGGATACCGTCGTAATCTAAGAGCTATACCTATCATAGTACAGAAATGGTGAAATTCAGATGATGCTTTCCTTGGGTATGGAAAGTTTTTCTGCTACAATTACAAAGTTATATTCTTTCCCTTAAAACTTAAACTTCGTGACTTCGTTTGTCCGGTGCTTATCATTTCCCTCCGTTGCTGATACTCTATCTCCAATTCCGTTTTCGTTTCTTGGATATCTTTCTCTTCCGTTTGTTTATGGAGATAATTTACAAGATTCGGAGGTCGACTTCCCGAGGCTTTTGTATGAAAATTTTTCCGTTTGGAGAAACACTGATTTTCGGAGTGTCCAGGGATTTTGCATTAACTGCAACGTAACTGGATTCTCTTTTGCAAAGGTATGCTGTGATTTGAAGGATTGTTTAATAAAGGGTATTTTTGTTTATTTAATTGGGAGTTTAAGGTTTTAAAAGGAGATTTTATTGAGGATTTGCAAATAGGTAGTTGTGGCTTAATCGTGTTTTTAAATTGGCGAATTTTAATTCTTTCCGTTAATCAGACTTCTGATTAGATTGCCATCTGTTGTACTTCTCTAACATCGCTCGGATTTTTGCTTGAAACTCGGTCTGACAGTTCTTCTCTTAAATTCATGATGTATTTTCCGAGAACTGTTAGCTCTTCATTCTCATGCAAATTTCTCCTTCGTGCGTTAAGGGATTTTTCGACTGAAGAGTAAATAAAAGTTAGTGCATTCTTTGGTTGAATCGTGCATTGAAATTCTGCGTATTTACCCTAGCTCCTTGGATTACTTGTAAGAGTTTTGTGCGATGAGTTTCTAGTAATCCGCTAGTTCCAAAATTAGTTTTCAGAGTTTTGAAAAGATCATCTTAATCCTGAATTGTTAGGAAACGAATAGATTTTTCCGCTTCTCCTTCGATTATTTCTGCGATGACCCAGTCTAATATAACCCCTCGATTAGAGCACTGTGATTTATTCTTATTACAAGAGCGATGAAGGGTTCAACTCCCATATCATCTTGTCTTTCATTTGACCTTTGTGAAAGTCTGTCTCTTGTAGGGATGGCTTCATTTGGTGTGGTAACTCGTTGGTACGACAACCTCTGTAAAATTAATGACCTATGATCAATTGGTTCTGATTCTATATGCAACGCGTCATCGTTGTCTGTTTGAGATTCATCATCGTTGTTCCTTTCGCTTTCTTCCGAAGTAACCAAATCAAAATTCTTTGCTATAGAGCGAAGTTCTTCTTTACGAGTATCTATCGCGATTTCCATGTTAGACATCCGATCTGACAAATTTTGTAGCATGCCGATTATATCTGCTAGGGTGTTATTTTCTGTATGTAAAGATGGATTTTCAAGTCAACCCTCTAGCCAGTGACTATTTTCTAATTTAAATTCACTACTTGAAAAGAGAGTGCTACTACTTTAGCCCAATATTGTGAATGAATAAAAGAACGTTTTTTAAGTAAAGGTATATTCTCGCGTAGCTGCTTCATTGGATCTACTCGTTCCGGTCAGCCGTGGGTTTTAGAGTCCGTGAATTCTGCAATTTCAACGGTGCCAACTTGGTTTGGTGACGTCTCGCCTTTTAGTCTATTTTTCTAGATAAGGAATCTCTATGGGCCTACTTATGGGTTCTTAATGTTACTTTATGAGAATTACGTATCAATGAAAAGTATCCTGGCATGGATCGCTCTGCTGGGTCGGTCCCGCTATGAATGCGTACACTCTACTGCCCTTATCATATAAGAAGGGAGGAACTAATATCTATCTATTCTTAGACTACGAAACTGCTCTATTAAGATGAATTCATTTATAAAGCTAGAATATTTTGACCTATTGTTTCTAGGTTCTCACTGCGCCAAAAATTCAAAATTGTTTATTCAGAAAAGTATGGGATCTCAATTTACTTTATTTTTAAAGTTTAACTTTAAGGGTATGCAATGCAATTCACAGTCTTTAAGGGGCTGTTCAAAAACTACGTCACGGTATTTGGCACATTTTTTCCCCCCCCCCCCCCCCTGCTTGGTCACAGATCGTCACGCAGTGATTTAACCCCCCTGTGTGACATCACAAATACGAAAGACCCCCCACCCCTTAAGTCAATTTTTTCACTTTATT
>JAAAKG020185879.1:0-25311 GCA_010014905.2 Druon quercuslanigerum | reverse complement strand
TAAGTACTTTAGGCTGTTGCTCTTGGTGGTTCGGAACCCACCTTAAACTGTAGGTCCCCCTCCCACCACCAAAAAGGCTGTGGGAGGTGTGTTAAGGAATAGGAAGAAGGTGAAAGAAAAATGTGAACCCTCAGGGGACACATTAGAAGCTTCCACACAAAAAGGTCTTGTTGATAGGTGCGTAAATTCAAGTGTTATTATATTCCGTAAAGAAAAACGAGATAAAATAAAAATGATATTGGTACAAAAAAATTAACCACTTTAACTAATAAATTAAATCATCAAAGATAGAATTCACGAAAATTATAACAGTTCTTCTAAAAATAAAAAAATTGGATTAAACGTCATAAAAAACTTATCACAAAGTATCTTTACCGTCAGTTGGAGGTCTTTCGGAGAGTTGTAGATGTTCTTTTAGAAAATAAAATATGAATGTTTATTTCAAAAAAAATAATACATTTAACAAATTTTCTTTTTTCAAAAACAAAGATTTTGCAACAAAGTTTATATTGGTAAAACTAGAAGAAGACTAAAAACTCGCATCAGTGAATATAAACGTGATTGTGAATTATGAATTTAGAATTATTATAGTTATTACAAACTTGTAATTATTCCGAAAAAATTAGGCAGCTGGCAGTAGCGAAACTATATAAAATTTAATGTACGTTAGCCTCCCTAACAATAAATTTAATACAAGAAAGTCTTTATAAATATATAATAATGACTCTTTATTCTTATTGATAATAGCAGACATCAGACCTAAGTCGGCACCGTTGTTTAAGCCCTTAAATTTCTCATAGCTTCCTGCAAGTTGGCGTAACCATTTTGTCGTATGAAAGGTTGGTAGACATGAACGTAATTCACGCTGACAATTCTCACTTTAGTTTTTGCTTGACAGCGTGCGCGGGGTATGAATTATTCGTACAAAGGACATTCCGTTTTCTACCTAAAGATTTTAAAATTTCTACAAAAATCTAATTGTTTACGAGCGCTATTTTCTTTGTTTTATGTACTTGCGCCTGATAAGGTCGATTTCTTCATTCAGGTTTGTTTCGTGTGCGTAACAGTGTGAAATGTGTAAACATTTGTAGTAATCCTGAGTGGATACCAAACAGATTGTCCTAAGTCGGCACCTTTTTTTTATATAACCTGTCCTTTTTCTTGTATATGAGCGGAAAAAATTAGGTTCTGATTCACGACCAGGCGGTGTCGCCTAGGAACACAATTTTGATAAATATAAAAAATCGACTTTTATACTTTGCGCTGCATTACGAGCGCAAAAATCTTTCCAGACTGCTCCAAACGACAAAAGATTGTAGATAAAGCATCGTGGTACCTGACTTAAAACAATAAAGCGTCAATAAACACTGCTTGTCCTCTGTTAAAAAAAAATCCTACTGTGCCGACTTAGGAGCACTTTCCCCTAACAAGTAACGCGTAACATTTTATTCCGTATAAAAGTAGATGGATCTTTTGACGTTCCGATTTCTAGGCTGTACATGTATCGTTTTTTGTAAACAAATAGCAAATTTGTACCTTTCAGATATATTAAAGTCTTCTTCAGCAAAAAAATTATTGGATATAATTTCTTTTTAAAGTTTCCTTAACGTGTCTCGAATTAAATTCAATGGATTACTAATGTTTATAAAACCTGATATATACGGAAACAATAATTACTTAATATTTTTAAGCAGATAAACAATGTGTTGAAATTAATGCAATCATTTAAAACGTTGTCCAAGATCGTTTATTAAATTTAAATCATTTTAAGTTTTACCGTGAATCGTTTTCTCGCCGTTTTAACGATTTGTACGCGTTTTCGTAATTACAAAATTTTTAGTTATTGGTCTTCGGAAACCTACTGGAATGTCTTCGATTTCTTGTGCGGTCAATATGATAATCGTTTCGTTGACCATGCTTATTTTCGCCCGTTCCGGATGACCAACACCGCAAACATACAATCCGGCTAAAAAATTAGTTCTCTCTAATACTGCAAACACATAATCATCGAGGTTTGACATAATAATTTGTTCTTGAGTCGGAGCAGGCAAAAAGTCATCATATATGGTTTTCAATCTAATTTCTGTGCCATTGGGAAAAGTGTATTTCCGAAATACAAAACTCCGTTTCGGGTTTCTGCGGAAAGTAAGCTGCAGAAGATTAATTGATCCAAGACCATGACCGCGTGAGCTCGTAGAAGGAAGCATGGTAGGTGGAACGATGTTTGTTGTGTTTAAAGGAGGCCTTGGCGAAGAGATGATTTCCAACGAACATGATCTGGCATGAGGAGACCTTGACCTCTCCCTCACAGGTGAAGGAGACCTTTCAGGAGAACGATTTATGTCAAATGATTGTCTTGTAGAGTGATTTTTAAAACTTGTCACTGCAAGAAGAAACAGACGGTTACATTTATCTCTTCATACGGGTTTTTATAAGCCTTTAAAAACTGATAGTATAACTTACAAAAACGAGGGAACGATTATAAAGGCAACGTGACAAAATTCCGTCACACTAATCGGAAAAATCTAGAAGCTATGAAAGTGCGAATAGATGCAAATAATAACAATCGATAACTGCGCACACAATCGAATAATGAAGAGGGGGTCATTGGAAGCAACGGATCCGAAAGCGCGGAAGGCGAAGCCCAAGGGCAAGGACTCCAACTTTGGTATGTAAAGGTACTGCGCTTGCGCTAGCTATGCATCACAGGAACACGATGCGGCGTATTATTGTCATAGTAACAAGTTGTCGCGCCATGTTCCTCTCAAGCGTCTTAGCGAAAGCGAGGTGAGTCTTTATGCTAAAGTTAGGTTTACTGCTGAAGGATCAAAAAATTCACTCTCAACTTGACCAGCTTCAAGACGTGATCCACTCGAACCTCCTGGATGCTTGCAGGGTCTGTTTTAGCTCCATCTATATTCTGGCTTTAATGAAAGTTTGTGTTGCGTAAAGAAAAAATTTCTGAAGATTAAAGTGCATCTCTGTATTGAGGGAAAAAAATTCAATCGACTTGGCTCAAGCGGGGGAATTTCCATAAACTTTTTTGTTTTCCTTGAATGATAGGAAACAGTGTCTTTTTAAACGATTAACCATTTCAGAGCACATCAAACAATTCTCTACATTTTAGAGAGATCATGGTATGTTCCATGAAACCAGTCCTAGATCGTCTAAACACTTCTGAAAGGAATTCATTTCTGAATAGTGAAATTATATTATCTCATATGAAAAATAACTAGGTTCAGTAAATAAAAAAAATATTTATGAAGCATACGGAAAATCTCAGAATAAGATTTTTAATTTAATTCAAGATGAACCGAACAAGTTAGTTAATAGCTAAAATGTAGAAAAACTTCATGGCAAATCAATAAAAAGAAATGAAAGTGTTACTTGGAATAGTGAAAGTAGATTCATTTTTCGGTCAGCCAACAGTGCACTAAGTTTTTCCAAAAAATAAATGGATTTTAATTATTCAACCATTGAAAAGTTTTCCAAAAAAAGCAAGAATAAAAACAAAACAAGAATGTGACAGATAGGCTTCAGAAATACTAAAATCTAAAATTGCTAAGCCAACAAGGGGCCAGGAATATTTAACTTTATCATAGATTTGAAAAGAATTTTAAATAAAAAATTCCTTTAAAATCAAGGGTTTAAAAAATTGGAAGAAGTAAAGTCATTTATCGGAAGAATAACGAAGTTTTAGTTTAACCTAGAGTTTTATTTTTCGTAATTATTAATAATTTAGTTTTTTGTTTTATTCTTGATATTTAACTTTATAAATGAAAAAGAATTAAAAGCGCTGAAAATAAAACAAAAATATATTGATAAAAAATTTTAAATTCAAAACATTGACCCTGTAATTATTAGCGCGAAAAAATTTTATATTGTAAAACTGCGATGCAAGATAAAATGTGGAGTTTTAAAAATTTGTGAAAATTTTAAAATCAGTTACACGATAAGCAATTTAAAGTCTTATTTTTTTATGTAAATAATGGGCCATTCGTAAATTACGTAGCATATTTTACCACTTTTTTCTGCTCAAAATACGAACAGATTTTTTCTTTTTTTTTATATAAAATCCAAATCTCATGTTGAAAATGTGATCATTTTTTTGAAATTTTTAGGAAGTGGACTTAAGGTGCTTCCTAAGTCTTCATTTTTAATCCTTCTATTACAAAGGACAACTTTTCTTCTACAATTAAGAATTGTTTTCTGTGCTATTTAATCCCATAATCGCAGATGCCAAATACAATACCTTGCATCATTATTTCAATTAATTAAAAAAAAAACAGCAGCAAGACCTTTTTTCGAAAAAACTTCTCTGTGAAAGATTTCGTTTAGGTTGTTTAATATGTGCTTAAAATATGACATGAAATAATTCATAATTGCAGGACAAAAGTTTTGATATGCAATACAATAGCTAAATATCAAGCCGTAAGGAAGCGCCTTAATAAGAAAAAAAGTAGTTGCTTTTCGCGGGCTTTCAAGTACTTCAAATGTTTTTAAGGAATTTAAATATACCTTAACAAATTAATAGAGACAATAAAGAATTATAAGAAATTTTAACGAAGTTCCTTTTTCAAACTCCCCGTATATTCCGGGTCAACTAGACGCAGTCGAATTTTTAATAATTTAAATTATTTTAGAATACCTGGAGTGTCTATAAAGTATTATAAAGAACTTTATAAGAATAAGAAAAGTTTTTAAGAATCTAAAGGTATTTTAGAATGCAAAAAAATTAGTAGGCAAAATAATTTGGAGAAAAAGAATTCAAATTGTGGTAGACAATCATTACTTTGTGAAAGCATAAAACCGTTAATCAAAAATATAGAAATAATAATAAATTATTTTGCTTACCAGTAGAATTATGGATAAATGCTAACGATAGAACAAGAGCAGAAAGAATTCTCATTTTGCGTAACTGTAAAAAAACTTATTCTTGTATTAATAAAGAATTCTTCTGAAAGTATAACTAATTATTGTGGTACTTTATTACGATATATGATATCTGCTATTTTCCTTATATTAATCATCTACTTCTTCAGCTCGTCTTTCTCAGATATTTTTCTTTGCGTAATCTTTTCAAGGAAAAAACAAATTTATTTAAGTAAAATAAACTAAACACTTTGCAGATCTTCCGTGATAAGGTTAGGTTTTAGAGTTTAGTATCCACATTTTTTAAAAATTAGACTTTAACCGATATTTTATGAGATAAAATAAAATAACACTTATTTAGCTTCTTATAAAATAATTATACAATTGAAATTTTTAAGTAGATTAGGGTGATATTTACATCGCAGTGTAAGTAAACACTATTATTTGAGCACATTAATTTATGTACCAAATTTACAAATGATCATAAAGGATTATGAGTTGTCTTATATAACTTGAATGGTTAAGAAATATGTCACGAAATTGAAGAAATTTTCTTATACAATTTTAGAGAGAATCCTTTTTTTTTCGAGGGATTTCACAAGCTTTTTGAGAGAATCACAAGAGGTTTCACATACTTAAAATCATTTTAAATTATTTGACGAATTTAAAGAAATTGCTAGCATAGACGCAAAAGAACCTAAGTTTGTTAAGAGATTTTGCATGTGATGATAAAGTATTTTTACGAATTTGTATGAAAATAGCTTTGTAAAAATTAGAGATCTCTTTCCCCTTATTACCACGATTAATAGAGAATACCACATTTCCAGGCACTCGGCGTAATCATCGTTTAAAACAAATTCACCTTAAAAAGTGAGGATCCAGATTTTTATAAAGGATTATTAGAGTTAGTACAAATCGTTTTTTGTTGTTAAAAATGATTCAAGTTCTAGAATTATTTCATATTTACTGCAACTTGGTCTCTCCTACATTACACTTAATAGCAAGATGGCTGATGAAAGATTATAGCCTGGAAAACAATAAAAAATTGACATACAATACCTAAGAATTTTGTAAATCAACAATATTTCTATATGAGAGTTTCGTACAACAATTTATTATAAAGACATTGCTAGAGATCTAGCGAGACAATCAATTCGTGAAACAGGAAAGGGTGTGATAGTTCCAAAGTGCCAAATAATTTGCGTTGCTTCTACAAATAATCAAACTGTACCTGTTTAAAATTTCTTTTATATTTTTTCTTATAGTGTAATAAGTATCATATTTTTAATGCGAGACCTACATTTTTCAGTTGGATTACTACTTACACGTATTATTTTACATTTATATCATAATAGTTTTCTATTTGGCGTCGGGCACCTACTGGACAGTCATCTACTTCTTCAGGAGTCAATGCGGTAACACATTCGGTGATCATGTTGATTTTCGCTCGTAGCTTATTTCTACCGCCAGAGATATATATTCCAGCAAAATAATTAATATTCTCCAATATTGAAAAGACATCACCATCCAAAGTTGACATAACAATTTGTTCTTCGGTCGGAAGATTCACATAATTAGTTTGCGTTATTCTCAATCTAAGTCGTGTACCAGTGGGAAAAGTGTATCTTCGAAATACGAATATCCGTTGCGCGTTCTTGCGCGGACTAATCTGAAGAAGATTGATGTCTTCAAGTCTATGTTCACCTGAGCTTGTGGATGGAAGCATGCTGGGCGGAACTATGTAACTGGTGCGAGGAGGAGGCCGCAAAGAAGAGAACCTTGCCGGAGAACAGGCTCTGGTATTTGGAGACCTGGATCTGGACCTCACAGGTGAAGGTGAATTTTCAGGAGAACGATTTAGATCAATAGCTTTTCTATTAGGTAAAGACTCGAAACTAAACTCTGCAACAAGAAAAAGAGGACTAAATTTTTGTAAGGTCGGTAAAGCAAGATCGAATGCGGATTTGGGAAAAATGGTTCAAAGCTCACAATCAGTTAGAAAAAGTATGGGAAAATATTATAACCGTTTATGCACATATATAAATATAATATTTTCAAACATTTTCCCTAAGGACGACTGCGGGATTTTATCTGGAGTGGATAACATTTTACATAATTCTACTCGCTACCAGCGAAATCGCGGTAGCGTTTCAGATGTGACGAAATCTCACGAACATGATCAAGGTGACTAAATTCTGTAATGAACCTAATGACAGGATTCGGAAAAAAGTTTGGGGCTTTCTGAGAACATTAGGCGACCTAAGAACTACCGGCTTATGCATTTTCCGGCCTTTACACCTTTAAACCTCGCGTTCCTCTAATTCTCCTTGGCCATGATGTTCTTGTCAGGTGTTACTGAAAATTTGCTAACGAACATAGTTTGTTTCTCGAAGTCAAGAAGAACCATGTAAGCATTCGAGTGCGCGAAAGAAGCAAAAAGTAAGGCAACTAGATATCGTGTGTCCTAGATGCTTAAAGTGTTTACAATATGTTATAAGTCATCATCGGAAATGTCATTTAGCCTAAAGTGTGGCGATGGTATGAGACAGTGGCAATGGTGTCATCTGGATGTACGAAACTGTCACTATCCATCCAAGACGTCAACGCGAGTGATACAAGAGAAGCGAATGGTAGCTTATTTTGATATCGACCGATGTAGAAAATGCTGCAAATCATCTTGCTGGGGAACAGTTCGTTGGAGTTTCTTTCCTGTTTATTCTTAAACAAGGCCTTCAAAAGTGTCTCAGCAGCCCTCTCCGTTGCCTGATGCAGATACTCTTCTCAGCCCAATTCTCCGTGTTTTCTGAACACATTGAGAAGAGGGTCTTTTTAATTTGCGATTATATAAGCTGTACACAAAATGATCTTGTAGTGAAGGCATTTGAGATGCAGTATTCCACGATCACCTTGACGGAATTAGATGTAAGGTGGCGAAACAGACAGTCTTGAAAATGTTGAAAATGCTTCATTAATTTGAATTTGTATCGGAACTGGCTGGCTAATGAATTTGATTTTTAGTTCCGTATACGAAGTAAATACCAAAGTCTAATTTAAATTGTCCATTTTTTTGAAAGTTTCGTTCTACAGACTAAACATGCACACACATTGCCACAGAAACACACGTTTGAGAAAACCTCATAATCGGGTTTAGAAGGTATCAAAAAGGAAGATTTCTTAAAAGTGAGTGTGCATGAAGGGGGGGTTGCACAAATCTAATACTTTAGCTGATTAGAATGTGAAAGTGCAAAGGTTTAAAGTGACTTTAAGGTTTTTTAAGGGATGCCCATTTTTCAAATAAAGATAGAATTCAGAGTGTGGTAGAAAAATCGTTATTTTCGTAAAATGTGTAATCTTTCGTAATAATAAAGATGTATTATCATTTCACTATATTTACCAATAGAAACTATAAGAACCGCCAATAATAAAACAAGACCGGAAAGAGTTCTCATTTTTCCTAACTGTGAAAAAACTGATTCGTGTATTGATGAAAAATTTTGCTTACAGTGTAACTGATTATCCTGGTCTTTTATCAGGGTATATGTCATCTACTCTATTCCTTATCATATTAAATAAGCTTTCAGCATGTCTTTGTAAAATATTTTTATTGCAGCGAGGTACAAACCATTTGTGTCAACATGAGTCGGAAGGTAATAACTGAGTTTTGAGAAAAACGACATTTTGTTATATTTATATACATTTTTTTAATCCTTTTAAATTTAAGGGAATCTTTAAAAAAATCATAGAATGTTTAAAAATGGTAAAATGGTTTTGTTGACCTAAAACACGTGGGAAATCTTAGAACAGTTTTGAACTTTGTTAGAAAGTTTTTTTTATGAAATGGTGTCTGACAAAAGATGCTTATGTCACTTTTACAAAGCTTCCGTTTCAAGTTTACATATTTTTTATTCAGTATCAAGTTTTAAAAATTATGTGTAACATGAAATTTCCAACAAATAGCTGGGTTACCGCACTTCTTTATCTAATTGCGTCATAACTCAATAAGGAATCAAGGAAGGAGTGGCAGATATCAGTGGAAGGTAGCGAGATGACTAAATTTGAAGAGCTTACTGATTTTTTGGAAAAACTATTTTCAATTAGAAACTTTTAGCCCCGCGTCTAGCGAGCCAGGTGAAGATAATACAGGGTAAATTAACAAATAATATTTAAATACTCATCAGAAAATCTCAGGACAGCCTTTAAAACCCTTTAAAAACATCTGACTTGCTCCAAGTTTTGTGTTGATCATTTTATCCAGAGCTATAAAATATTTGCGAAATTATCAATAAATGCAAGACCTTAAGTAGCAAAAAAATAACTGTGATTTTAATTAACAATTTTTACTTGTCTTAAAAGAAATCATTTAAAAATTAACTGTATACCTGGGAATTGCGCATTCTGTAATCATTGTCCTCATACTTCGTTACATATAGAATTAAAAGCAGAGCCTAAACTTAATTAAATGAAAGAAAAGGATAGCACAAGTAAGATGAAAAATCTGAATATGATGGATGCATCATATTTTAAGTTATCGACAGCTATAACTGGTATGTTGGATAGCACTCAAAGTGAGGTGGACAATGCTGAATGTTGCGAGATTCCAATAAAGGTCTAATAAATATTCCGAAAATTTTTTTTTTTTAGTACTTTCTCAAATCACAATTGAGGATCCCAGCCTTTCTATAAAGACAAATGCTCTAAGAATTCCTATCACAATAAACCTTTCAGATCCTAATTTAACTAATCCGGTAAGATAGGCGCATTTATAGGCTTCATGTAGATACATTCTGGAAATTATAAAAAAAGAGAGAGAGACAGTGTTATTCAGCTAGAGAGGAATCTTGATCATCGTATGACATAGATCATCATAGATTTCTTCCTTCACTGAGGAAACAAGAACGTAATTTAAATTTAAAGTATGCATATCATAAATTCTTGAAAACTGAACAGAATCTAAAGCGTATGGAACCTATTATGACAGCATTAAAAGATACATACATCCTGACCACAAAAAGGATAAAAAAATACTGAAGCGTTTCTGCAATAAAAAACAGGTCCAGACCTATCAAATTAACACCCTAACTAACGGTTATTCGGTACTACCATTGTTGCTAACGCGTTATTTGAAGCAGCTATCAAGAGATGCAGGAGAAACATTTCCAAAAGAAGCCACCTTATTAGCAAATTATATTTATGTAGATGATTTAATAACAGAAACGAGCACCTTCTAAGGAGCTAAGCAGCTCATTTAGGATCAACCAGACCGTTTGAACATTATGCGGCGGTAAAATAGGAAAAGATCTAAATACGAGAATGCTAGGGTTAAGCTGCAATTCCAGAACACCACATATCTTGATGTCAATCTAAATATATATAAAAAGAATATGATTTCTGAGAGTTGTTTTCTCTTTCAGATAAAACAACTGGATAACCCTTTAGAACTCATAGCACCAGCTTAGAAAAAATTGAGATTAAAGAATTATGAAATATGAAGCCAGGGTGAGGTGTCCCGATTCCAACAAAATATTTCAAATAATGGCAGCTTTATCATGATGCGGCGCGGAGGTAGCACTGCAGCGTTCCTTAGCATTCTTACGCTCTAAGAATCTTTTTGTCGAGCCTCGAGAAAGGCCTGGTCCTGTCGGGGACTTCGCAGCTCAAATCCATGTGATAAAAAAACTTGACAGCGAAAGCATCGCAATACCTCTGTTTTCATGCAAACTCGATAGGACACCTATCACCTTCATGTGTCCTGTGCGTATCAATTTTAACGTCATTTCGTCAAATAATTTTACAGAAACTTTTAGCGTTTCGCTAAAGGTTTTTTTTTAGTTAGCCTTGCCCTCATATCTGCTGCGTGCTACTCGAAAAATACTTTCTGACGAGAGCCTTGAAATTAATGTGGAGCATCTTCCCTAAAGTTTAAGTATTGCGGATACTTTTATGTTGAAGCTACAGATACCAAAGCTGTACAATTGAAGTTAGTAGGTGACCTGCAGACAGAGGCCTTTTCTGGCTGTTGCGTAATTTTTATGTTAGGCGAGTAAAAGCGAAAGCTTTGTATTCTGACAACGCTACTAATTTTGTGTGAGCCAAAAATGAGATCAAGATACTTCACGACTTTATTAATTCTTATGAACTAAGACTTAATTCCCGACGCTTCCTATGGATATACGCTGTTTTTTGAACGTGAATCGTTTAAGAACAGCGGTTTCTCGCGCAGATCATTTGTAATTTTGTAATTTTAATAATCGTGACGCTTAATATGAGTAGTACCATGTATATTTAAGTTATATTTTAAATGAGAAGGCAAAGACTTGTAAGAAAGCTCTAAAGAAATGGTACAGGTCCGGTTTACTTAGGAATTAATTTTATAAACTTTTATTATGTGATACAGTCCACTTACTTAATAATTATACAGATAAGTTCGTAAAAAAATTCGGTATGTTTTTTCTATACTGAAAACTGCCACAGCTCAATAAATATGAAATTTTTAAACTTTGGTGTGTCGACAAACTAATTAGAATTGTTAGCTTCTTATGTAAACTTAATAAACAAATATAGATACCAGTATATTTTTTCCAGCGGAATAAATTGAAAGCGACTTGAAAAAATCTTTTACTCTATCAATCAATAATAATAATTGTTTATTATACAAAATATTTTATAAAAAAATTCCCAATTTGAGTACTTTTCAATAAATACATGTGGCTTTCTGTTACATATTTTGTTACATAGTTTGTTATTAAGCTATATTACCAAAGATATCAAAAATTATGTCTAAGTATTATTTACCATTTAGGGTACCAACAGTAATTAAAAAAAGATTTGTTTATAAAAATAACGAGTAGTATGTTAGCATAATCTTATATTATAATTTTCATAAATAGATTACAATTTTAAGCATTAATTATTTAAATTTATTTTGATTGACCGCAATTAATAAAAACTATCAAATTTTCACTTCTAATTTCTAATTACCACTTGCATATAATAATTCTTTTTTACTCCTTTATTCAAAAGTATAACTCATTTAGTTGTCTTCTCATGCCACTGAATACAAGCATTGAAAAATTAATTGGCTTTCCATTAATCATAATCTTGGTTTAAAACAAATAGACATTTATAAATAAGGATATTCATTCCTGTGTACTATTATTACATTTAATATAAATCTCTCTTTATTATTGAAAACTGTTCAGTTAGAAGTTTTCGAATATCATTTTGTAAGTCAAAAAGAAACGTCTGATTTTTATTTGTTTCTAAGAAGAACTGGATGGGTGGTCGATGAAAGAATAAAACCTTAATAACTATAACACATTCACTCTTTATTATTATTGCTAATTACAAGTAGTATTTAACATTTGGATTCGCCTTAGGATCACATGAAATATATTTATAAAGAAAGAAATCCAAGCGTTTAATATCTGGTGGTAGAACCATTTTTTAACACTTCTATTTTTAGGGTATACATTTATGTGTGTATTTTTTTTAATTACTAATTCTGTAATGAGAGGATTCTTAAAGAATATGGAGTACAGAATATACGTTTTGACAAGTTTATACAGGAAATTTTTTAAGAGCGGGAAAATTTTACGTCCAAACATGTTCTTAGGTCATGTATTAAGGAAGACTTTGAACTTCAACTGATGGTTTTTAGGCTTGACTCAGGTATGGGTCGGGTCCAATCAAGATCAAGTTCAGGGTCAAATTCATTAGCACTACTAAATTTCCTCGTTCAAAGTTACTTCAAGAATGACACTGACCTTTTCGAAAAAATATTTACCTGGATTTAGGTGTATCGAGACTTTTTGAACACCCTGTATAAAAAGCCCTAGAAAAACATGAGCTTTCATAGGAAAATGCTCTAAAATAGAAAAAGCTGAAGAGGTATGCCAGGACGTGAATATATATCGCGACAAATAGATTATAAAAAATCTGGGTGGCCACCAACCCGGAAGAATAGGGAGAACCGGGAGAAATCCGGGAGAAACTTGCAGCGGGAGAAAACCGGGAGAAAGCCGAGAGAGAAATGTTACACCGGGAGATTTCTCGTATTTTTCAGCTTCATTTTCGCTGGTATTGAATTTTAAATTTAAATACATAGTTTTTTCAAATTTAAATATTTAACATTTTAGGACATCTTCACTATTAAATAATTCAAAATTGTATATTAAAGACCTTGATGGTTAGTTTTCATTTGAATAATTTTGGATGTAAATTAATAATAAGGTAAATTATTCAATTTTAATTTGATAAAATTAAATATACAGCAATTTCGGACTGAAAAGCATAAAACTCCGCAATTTGAAAAATAAAATCATATCGTAGCAAGTTTAGTTAAAAATTTAAACAAATAAGTAATTTTAAATTAAAAGACTGTCTATTCACTAAATTTTAATTTTTTGCTTTTATTGCGTTTAGTTATTTATCAAAAGTAAACTGGTTAAATTTTGAAAAGTATTAAAAACAGATTAAAAACTATTAATTTCCAAGCGATTTAAGTTTACTTCCAATCATTGCAATTTTAAAGTAACTTAGTATAAAAATTCTTAATATCACAATGTTTGGCAATTAAAATGTTGTTTAGTTTTAAATTGAATTTGCATTTGTTTATGTTTCAACATTTAGTAACCGAAATTTTTTATTTTTAACGTCTTCCATATGAAATTACTATTTATTTTTTAAGGCCTTTTAAAGAATAAATAAATTCATTGCTTCATTTTACAAAAAGGTGTCTAATCAGTTTCAATGTTAACTTGTTATCTTATTATGTAATAAAAATGTTAAATTATAGACTTTCAGAAGCTTGGCATTTTAGGATTTAATTTAGTTTTTAATATTAAATTGCTAAATTTTAATCGCTTTAAATTAAAATTCTTCAAACGTAAAAGTTTTCAATCTTCACTTATGCAATTTTGAACGTTTTGAATTATGAATAATACAATGTCAAGTCCTCTGAATTTTAAATGGACCAATTTCCAAAATTTGAATCTAAAATATTTAATTTGTAACATTTTGACATTCTCATATTTTTAACATGTTAATCTAAGATCATGCTACTTTCTTAATTTTCAAAATAAAATTAAAATTTTTTAAATTTTAGCTTACCGAATTAGAAATTATAAAATTTAAATCCTTTTTCTAATTCACTTGAACAAATTCTTTCGTATTATTTTTTTAATTTCAGACGCTTGCAACTGGACATTATTACTTATCAATTATTATTGTTTAAAAAATATTATAAAACTTATAATAAAAAATTGGTTTAGTAATGGATTTTTAAATTTGCATGTTTTCCTGTCAGTAAATAGAAATTCAGAGAAAGGAAAGCACGATCTATGTACGTTACTTTATTCGAAACAAAAATGTCCATATCCTTCTTATTATATAATTTGAATTAAATTAATTACTTGTAAAACGGTTTGCTGATATTTATTGACTTCCGAAATAGATAATATATGTGAAAAAACAGGGGGTTTTGCGTAGAGAGTTAATGGTTTATAAACCGGAAGAAATCACGAATATGCACCGGGAGAACTCGGAGAACCGGGAGAACCGGGAGAAATCCGGGAGACGAAAATTTAAAAAAAAGTAACCACTATGCAAAGTCACGTTATTATTTTTTTGTAATCAATGGTGCGCTAGCGCCAAGTTTTCTTTGTAGAATTTCTCAATAAAAAATTTGTAATTCCTCATTGGACAATGTAGAATCTAGCATAGTTTTAGAGCCACGTCAAAGTCTTTGAAAACGGAACTTACTAGGAGAAATCAAACTCGGTGAGGTTCGGCGGCTTTAATAGTTTTGCTGCTTTAAAATTTATTTACACAATGATACCGTTATATTGGTTTAAAGTTTTTCCTTAGATTCTTTTTTAGAACCCTATAACTATATTTAATTTTAAGTGTGATACCTCCAAATTGTATATTTTTTTAAAGAGACGATTGTAGCTTATACGTATTACATTTTTTTTATTTCAAAATAGTTTCTTATTGGGCGTCGGCGACCTACTGGAGTCGCATCGTGTTCAAGAAGGGTCAATGGAGTAACCATTTTGCTGAACATGTTAATTTTTGCCCGCTTTGGATATTTATAACCAGGGATATACATTCCAGCAAAGTAATTAGTACTCTCCAATATTGTAAACACGTCACCGTTCGGGGAAGACATAACAATTTGTTCTTTTGTTGGCAGATGCATAAATCTATCATCTAATGTTTTCAATCTGAGTTGTGTATCGGCGGGAAACGTGTACCTTCGAAATACGAATATCCATCGCGGATCCTTTCGTAAATTAAGTTGAAGCTGATTAATGCTTTCAAGCTGATGTCCAGTTGAGCTTGTAGATGGAAGCATGGTGGGTGGAACCATACAACTGGTTGGAGTAGGAGGCGTTGGAGACCGGGTTCTGTTAGAAGGAGACCTGGATCTGGACCTCGCAGGAGAAGGAGAACTTTCAGGAGAACGGTTTAGGTCAAAAGTTTTTCTGTTGGGTACAGACTCAACACTTAACTCTGCAACAAGAAAAAGAGATAACTAAATTTATCTTTTGTTCGTTTCCATGGTAGAATGCGGCTTATAGAAAATTTTACTGAATTATAGAATCAGTCACGCGATGAGCGATTACAAATTTTAAATTATCTGGAAGCTCAATCTTCAACTTATAACCCCGGAAGATTCCTATAACCCGGAAAGTGCCTATGAATATTAACTGATAGGCTACACATAAATTACGTTGCCTCAGCTTTTTACCACAGAATACAAACTCAAAAAGCTATTTTTATTATTATTGTTGATCTAAGGTTTGTTGACGAAAGAATATTTACTATTAATTTTAGATGTTAATTTTGTTTGTCTACTGGTCTATATCAATATTATTGAAATATTGATAAATATTAAGATTGTGAAAAAAATGTCTCTATCTCCGTTGAGATCTGAACCCAGGACCTTCAGATTTCCGGTCTGATGCTCTTACCAACTGAGCTACGGAGATACGAGAAAACTTTCTTTACAAGCTGCATGACGACGTCATTCTTGATACCTGTAATTTTTTTTCCTCTTAGCATGAAACCTAAGATCAGCAATAAAAATAAAAATATGAATTCATGTTTAGAGAAAGAAAAATCTTACAAGTATTAAGAATTACGTCGTCATCCAGCTTCTAAGGATGTTGTGAAAAAAGTTTTCTAGTCTCGTTGTAGCTCAGTTGGTAAGAGCATCAGACCGGAAATCTAAAGGTCCTGGGTTCAGATCCCAGCGGAGATAAAGACATTTTTTTCACAATCTTAAGATTTATCAATATTTTAATAATACTGATATAGACCAGTAGACAAACAAAATAACCATCTAAAATTATTAATAAATATTCCCTGGTAAACAATCCTAAAATTAAAAATGATAATAAAAATATGAATTCATGTTTAGAGAAAGAAAAATCTTACAAGTATCGAGAATGACTTCGTCATTCAGCTTGTAAGGGTGTTGTAAAAAATGTTTTCTCGTCTCGTCGTAGCTCAGTTGGTAAGAGCATCAGACCGAAAATCTGAAGGTCCTGGGTTTAGATCCCAGCGGAGATAAGGACATTTTTTTCACAATCTTAAGATTTATCAATATTTTAATAATATTCATATAGACCAGTAGACAAACAAAATTAACATCTAAAATTAATAATCAAAGAGCTATTATTGTGAATTTTTTCAGATTTTTAAATTTGGGGCATCTTAATCTGAAAGGTTAATTTTGTTGACCCCTCCCCTCTCGAAATATTTACTTTTCTGGGCATATACATAACGTAATTAATTTTGTTACCTCAATTTAAAAAATTTTTTTTATAGAAGTACTTGTTATAAATTTCTTGTTAATTAGAGTGTAGTAACCACTTAAGGATTATGCAAGAAATAATTTACATTTAATATCCTTTAATTTTGACACCCTTGATCCACTCTTATTGAAACCATAAAAGCCCCAAGAAATTCAAAATAACAGTTATATATCAAAGTCATGCTGAAGATATTATTTTTTGGAATTATTCTAATACTATAAGAGAGGAAATTACACGTATTTTTCTAGGAATTTTTAATTATTTAAACAATGATTTTTTCTTCAAAGAATTTTTGTTTCCTCTTAAATCGTGAAACCTTATATTCTTTTAGAAAAAAGATACAAAGTTTATGAGTGTCAAGTTTTTTGGGACTTGTTTAATATATTTCGTAAATATTTCAATAAGTTTTATTGTTTGAAAATTTGTTATCTCCCTCATATCGTGAAACGTTATTATTTTCTGGATATAATGACTTTATAGGAGGGAAATGGTTTGACCCGATTAAAATTATTTGAATAATTACCAAATATCCTTTAAAAATATATTGAATTCAATGTTTTTTAATTATCTTATTATTTCAAGAATGTAATCGATTTTTACATTAAGAAGATTAATTCGTGCAAAAAAATTAACATTCATCACCTGTGTATGCTTTACCCCGAATAATAATAATTTTTCTTAATTTACAGACACAAAAAAATTGTTTAAACAATCTAAGAATATTTTCCCACTTGTCGATCAAAAATAATTAATGTTAAAGAAATTCTAATCACTATGATTCGAAACTTGGATTTTTTTTAGATATAAATTTGGGCTAACCTGATGTCAAAAAAGGTTTTTAATTTATACACTAAAAACTCCTGCATTCAAAAATCCCTCAAAAACTCACAGTTATAGCACTTTGGGAAGCAACAAATTTTTTTTTTAAATTTCAACAATTTTTGAGTTTGAATTTCCAGCCAATTTATTTTCAAAAAAATCTTGCACGTTTAGAATAATTGATAAAAATTCTGTGCTGTTTTGCAGAGTTTTTCTTACGATAGAAGAAATAAATATAGATGATTGAACTAAACTAATCTAATGTGGCAACCAACTACTAAAAATCCAATTAATTTGTTGCAAATGTAACTTTTTACGTCGGAATTATTTTTTCTCACATTCAACTTTCTAGCGAAAGTTTAAATTTTTTGTTCCTAATTTGCCTTTCCAGGATGATATTTTCTTGATACTTTAATGGACGTTGCATTTCACAAATAATTTCATAATTTTTTTTCACAATTGTTAAGTAATTGCGTCAAAATTGTGAGAAATATAAATTTTTTAAACAAACGCTGTGTTGCAAAGTTAAAAAAACCACCTGGTGATTTTCTGAAATGATTCTAGGGTTATCCTTACTTTCTCAATAGGCCTTTTAGTGTTATTTATAATAAAGGCTTTAGTTTGAAATCCATATGCTGCTATTTTCAAATTAACTTTTACGAATTATTTTACATTTTTTAAATGATTTATTTTTGGCTTACGTTGCGATTCTCTGAGACACTTTCAATTGTTTTCCATAATCTTAAAATAAATTAATAAACATTGTAAGCAATATCATTGTTTAAATAATGATTGTTTGAAATTTTTTTTAAAATTGAGACTTTCCTTAATGAATCCATGGGCATCTGCACTTTTTCGAAAGGCCTTTTAGTTTTATTTATAATCAAGCTGCAAGTTTGAAATGCAAATTCTGCATAGTGTAGCATCAAGTAGTAAGTGTAAAAGGGATAAGAGCAATTTTCAAACTAAAATTTTTGCATTGTTAAATATTTTTGTTATAGATAATATTTTACATTACTAAAAATTATAAGCAATATTAAAATCCATATGCTGCATGGTGTTCTTATGTCCTTGAAATTTCTTTCCGATCAACACTTTGATTTATAGGGAAGGCATAATTTTTAATAACAATGTAACTCATCAAAATATTACTCTACAAAATGAAAAATCGGTTAGAGATATTTCTGACATAATGAGTAGCTAAATTCTGGGACATGTAGTTGTATTATAATATTATATTTACCAACATAATTGAGGATAACCGTCAATGATAAGACTAAAGCAGAAAGGACTTGCATCTTCTCTAACTGAGGAAAACCCGATTCTTAGATTGAGAAAGAATTCGATCAAAATGCTATCTACTGATTATTCTGGTGCTCGGTTATATCATATATATATATATATATAATATATAATATACTCCTTATCACGCTAAACAGCTGCGCCTCGAGCTTGTACTCGTAAGATATTTGTATTTCATTATTCTGTCCGAAGTCCACAAAATGCTGTCAACATTATTCTGAAGGTATCACCTGCGTTTCAAGGAGAAAAAAGAATTAGTTTGAGTCGTATGAACTACTGCATTAGACTATTATAAAAAAAATATTATTACGTGGATACCAAGAACTTACAAATGGAAAGTTCAAAATGCAATGAGGAAAAATAAAAAGGGCAATGGAAGGATTGGTGGAGGGAGTAAGGAAATAAAGCATAACAGCGAAAGATAAGAAAAAGAGGAAAGTAAGAATTTAGGATTAATAGTAGAAGAGGTAAGGATGGGAAGAGATAAGTGAAGATAGTAATGATTTAAGTGAATGATGATATACATGAGAAAGCAGATGGGATAGAAGAAGCGATAGAAGAAAATGAAGAAGAGATTAGAGTCATCATAGATTTGGATTTCAATGAGAGAACAAAAGATAAAGAAGAAAGCGAATGAACCAATATGTTGCTAAAGTGCTTGGAAAAGTTGGGGTGGTTTATCTCAAACTGGAATATAGAGGGAGATGAGGAAGTAGAATATTCACGCTCAGGTCATAGTGAATGATAAGGTAAGAGAGAAGGCCCATTAATTAGAGGTTCAGATAACTTTCCCTTAATAGTGAAATTAATTAAAAATGGGAGAAAAAGATACTAGCAACATATATAAAAAGGGAGCTAAGGTAAAAAGTGTAGGAAAATAAGACTACTAAAGACAAGGACAATAGCAGTTTAGGGAAAAGGTCAGAAATACCAAATAGAAAAAGGAAAATGTAAACAAGGAAATGGAAATAATGATAGGAGAAATAAAAACCGAATTAGAGTACACAAACAAAATGAAGTTAGTGAATGGTAAGATAGAAGTAGATCAGATAAGGACTATAAAGAAAAGGAGCAGGTTAAAAAGGAATTAAGAAAAACAAGAAAGGGAAAAAATAATAGAGAAGAATATATGAGAAAAAAGAAGTAGCATTTTTAGTTTTGTGAACAAAAGAAAGAGGAAGAAAAGAAAAAATTTAAGGAAGAGGCGAAAAAGGCTAAGGTGAAAGAAAAGGTTTAGAAGGTAGTAAATAATGAGAGAAAAAGATGTAAAGAGTAAATTAGGATATTGAAATGGCACAATGAAAAAAATATTTTTTTGATTAGCTAGGATATTAGGTAAGATATTATTTTGATTGATATCACTTTCCCTTAATAGTGAAATTAGTGAGACAAAAAGGTACTAGCAACATATATAAAAGGGAGCTAAGGTAAAGTGTAGGTGAAGAGGATTAATAAAGCTAAGGACAATAGGAGTTTAGGCAAAAGGTTTAAATTACCAAAAGGAAAAAGGGAATTGTAAATGAGGAGATGAAAAACATGAGAGGAGAAATAAAAAGCGAATAGAGTACACAAACAAAAATGAAGTTAGTAAAGGGTCGGATAGAAGTAGATTAGATGAGGACTCTAAAGAAGAAAAGCAGGTTAGAAAAGAATTTAAAAAAACAAGAAAGGAAAAAACTAATAGAAAAGAATATATGAGAAAGAAGAAGTAGTGTTTTTAGAAAATGAAATTTTGCGGAAGAGGCGAAGAAGGCTAGAGTGGAACAAGAGGTTTAGAAGGTTGTAAATAAAGAGAGAAAAAGAAGAAAAGGGTGAACCGAGATATTGAAATGGTAAAATGGAAAACATATTTTTTTAACTAGCTAGGAGAAGTAGATAAAAAAATTAGGAAGGGAGGAAATATGGTAGAGAAAGAGATGAGGAAAAAGACATAACAACGGAAGAAATAGTCAAGGTGTTAGGAATAATGAAAAATGGAAAAGCAGCTAGTGCAGATAAGATTCCAAATGCAGTTTGAAAATATGGAGTGACGGAACTATAGGAATGCGCATAGATAATGTGTGATAGAGTATGGAGAGAGTTATGGAAAGAAGCAGCAGTGATACCAGTAGAGCAGAAGGTCGAAGAAGAGGAGGTTAAACAATAGAGGGTGTAACGCCGGCGTTTGACTCATAAGACCGAGGCGAAGTAGTCAAAATCATGATGAAAAAGAGGATTAAAAAGGGATAAGAAAGTGTATGAAAAATTTTCATTAAGACAAAAATAAGGGTGAAGTTGTAATATCAAGTAGGAGATAGTTTCTGATTGGTAAGAAGAGTGAGACAATGATGTCATCTGAGCCAACTTTTATTTAATATGTTAATATCAAACTGGGTAGAAGAAATCAGGAGATAAGGTTGGGGAGGAGTTATAATAGAGAAGGAAAAGACATAAACACTAGCATACGCAAACGATATACTGTTTGGTGTTAGAGGATTAAGAAGGAATGGCGGGCCTAATAGCAGGATTAGAGAAATATTTAGATTGTAAAAAGTTGAATTTGAATGTAGAAAAGACAAAGATAATAAAGTGATGGAAGAGAATAAAGTTATAAAAACTAAAAGAGTTTAAATATTTAGGATACATCTTGCAAATGAATGAAAACAACAGAGCTCATGTAAGAGAAAGATTAAAATAGACAGCAGAGGTAATGAAACAGATATGGGGAAAAAGACAAGGAAGGCTTTAAAAAAATTGAAGAAGGAGAATGTGGTTATTTGATACGCTTGAATGGACGGCATTAGGTTATAGATAAGAGGTATAGAACTAAAAGGAGAAAAGATATTGGCAGTTAAAAAGAAAGGTATATAAGGCTTACACTAGGGATAGCCTGGAGGACGAAAGAGAAAGAGCAAATAGAAAAATGAAGTATAAGTGCGGGAAAGAGGGCATGCAAATTTAAGGATGAAGCTGAGGGACGGAATGGGTTGGAAGTAAGCAAAAAAGTGTTTGATGTAGGCAGAAGAGAGGAGAGGGACGTTGGTAGGAGTAACGAGATGAGAAGAAGGAAGGAGGGATTTCTGATGCAATAGACATGTAAGATGGGACTGGAGTAAACTAAGAAGAATTGGGAAAATACGAGAAGGAAAGACAAATAGTACAAAGATGGATAATAATTCTGGAATAAAAATACAATAAATAGTATAAGATGATAAAAACCTAAGAAGAACCAAAGTATTTAGAAAAGGAATGGGAAGAGAGAATGTGGACCAGAATAGCACTATTAGAATTGGGAAAACAGGTAAGGGAGTGAATGTATTGAGAAGGATGTAGAAGAGGAATGGAAGATGAGGGATGCTGGCAAGAGAATTCGATAGAGATTCTAGGGGAGGATATATTAGGAAAAGAATGAATGGAGGAGTTGCAAGGTGCTAGCGGAGCTAATGAGAAAAATTTCTAAGAAATGAAAGATCTTCAACTCCTCTAGGGTCACATTGTGAATAAAAACTATGTTAAAAAATATTTATTTTTTATGAAATTGTGGACCAAGAAAGAAGGTAGTTATTTCGCTTTTCACTATGTTTCAATTTTATGCTTTCATGATTATAACCAAGTATCAACATTTTTGAAAATGAGACTCCAACCAATTTCTATAATAGGTAGAAGAATTTCTAGTTTATACAGCCACAAAAAATAAAAATCCATACATAGGTTTTTAGAAAAAACTCTTTCCTCATTGCAAGAATTCTTAGTCCTCTTAAATCTTTTTTTGATTGGTAAGAATTAGATTTGAGTTTAAAGTTGATTTTTAAGTCGTAAGAATTCAAGAAATTTCATACGATATCAAAAAGATTCTAGAAATTTCAAAAAAATGTGTAATATTTAAAAAGACTTTTAGCGATTTTAGTAGATTTTAGAAGGTTTAAAAACTTGAAAATATTTTAAACGGTTGTAAAGATTTTTTACGGACTTTAAGAAATTATAACGGTTTATCGAAAGTTATTATTTCGTGGTAAAAAATCTATGCTTTTTATAAAAAAAATGTATCGTCCAAGTTTAAAAATAAAATTTGTTCATCAAAACTCCCATTTTTTTCTAAAAAGGCCTTTTTAGATTAAAAACTCAACTATTAGTTAGAAATTAATTCTGTTTTTCGTTATTTAACTTTCTGCTAAAATTTTTTTTTTATTCAGAAATTCATCTCGTTTCAATAAAAATTAAACATTTTTTTGAAAGTACATACAATAAAATAAAATAAAATAAAAAATAATATAAAATTTGAAAAATTAAATCATCTTGTTCGTAGATTGCGTTATTTGTGTAAACCATATTGATTTTTTATTTTAAAAAATTGCACAATTTTTATTCTTTATTTTTAGAGTTATTTTTTGCGATTATTAACATCATTTATATTTTTCTTAGCTGGTAAAGTTTTTCCAAGAATTAAATCTTTCTATTTAAATGTTGTTCTCGATGCAAAAATTAAAAAATTATGCGTTATTTGGAAAGTGAATTATATAGAATGTGTAGATCTTTTCTGAGGAAACAATTCTTGTATGTTTATCTTTTTTGTATCTCGCAGAGTATGACCAAGAAATTACTTTTTTAATTTCTTATTATGTGTTGTGCGATCAAGATTGGAATTTTTAAGAAAATCGAAAACGTTTTTTTTATTAATCGTTGCTCAAAATATAAATTTAATTTTCCTTGGATTTTTATGTTTTGAAAATGCTATAACAGATCTAAAAACTTTTTTCATGAAAATGTAAAAAAAAGTATTGTTCAAGAGGTAATCACTTCAGAGACTGACATTAAGTTTTAAGAAATTCATTTTTATTTAAATCCTGGAAAAATTTCAAACCATTTTCTATTTAAAAAATTTCAGAGAATAATTATCTAATTTTACAATATTACAGAGTTAAAAGAAAATTAATGAAGTTCTATATATTTCTTGAAGTTTAGGAAGATTTAAGTTCTAAGATTTTTAGGAACATTTAAAATGATATATCATTTTGTAAGACTCTGTTTAGAAAAATATAAAAAAATATTTCAAAGAACTTGTAGTTATTACATAGATTTTCATAATACGAAATCAAGATGATTTTAGAACAATTTACTTTATTTGGCTCGTGTAGTGTGTTTATTTGGGTGTAGGAAAAGAGGATTACTAAAGACAAGGATAATAGCAGTTTCGGGAAAAGTCAGAAATACAAAAAAGGACCAGGGAAATGTAAACAAGGAAATAGAAAAAGTGATAGAAAAAATAAAAAGCAAATTAGAGTACACAAACAAAAATAAAGTTAGTAAAGAGGGGTAAGGAAGTAGATCAGATATGCATTCTAAAGAAAAAAAGGAGGATAGAAAGGAAATAAGAAAATCAAGAGAGGAAAAAACTAATAGAGAAGAATATAGAAGAAAAAATAATTAGTATTTTTAGTTATGAGATCAAAAGATAGAGAAAGAGAATAAAAAACTTGAGGAGGAGGCGGAGAAGGCTGAGGTGGAAAAAGATGTTTAGAAGGGGGTAAATAATGAGAAAAAAGGAGAACGTGCAAACCACGATGTATAAATGGTAAAATAAAAAAAATATTTTTTGTGTTTTCTAGGAGGAGCAGATAGACAAGTTAGGAAGGGAGGAAAATATAGCAGAAAAAAAGATGAGGAAGTGGACATAACAAGGGATGCAATAACGCAAGGTAATAGGAATAATGAAAAATGGAAAGGCACCTATTGCAGATGAAATTCCAAATGCAGTTTGAAAATATGGAGTGACGGAACTATAGGAATGCGCATGAATAATGTATAATAGAGTAATAGAGAGGAGAAAGGATAGCCAGAGTTATGGAAAGAAGGAGCAGTGATATTAGTATAGAAGAAAGGCAAAGAAGAGGAGGTTAAAGAATATAGGGGTGTTATTCTGATGCTAATAATGTATAAAGGAGGTGTTACTGTTTTTTTCAGAGAGATTGAAAAAGGAAGTTGAGGAAAAAAGGATAGAACCACCGAATTAGGCAGAGGTTTGAAAAGGAATTTGGGCATTAGCAGCATATATGTTCTGAACTATCCATCAAATAAGAGGATTAAAACGAAAGTTTGACTTATTAGACCAAGCTGATGTCGTGAAAGTTATAAGGAAAAGAGGATTAGAGAAAGATTAATTAAAGTGAATCAAAAATTTTCGTTCCGACAAAAAGAAGGGTAAAGGAATAAGATCTATTAAATTTAAATAAAGTGCAAATAATAGCTTCGTTGCCTTCAAGGCGCGCGACTCTTACTGTTACACTTTTCCAAGCAGGGACAGCGTTCAGTAAGCACAAGTGCAATTTCCTCCTAATTTTTATGGTCATTATTATCGAAAAAATATTTTAAGTGTTTTCTACCCGACCTTAGGCCTGTGATAAAGGGTAGTAACAGTGCGTGAGGGGGGGGGGGGGGGGACTAGTTAAGTTTTCGCGCACGGCCCGGGTGATCGACGGCAACACGGGGTGGTTGCGTTGTCCGGCTGGGTTGCGTCACTGTG
>JAAAKG020185868.1:0-25312 GCA_010014905.2 Druon quercuslanigerum | reverse complement strand
CCTTATGAAAAATATTTTTTTTATATATATATATATATATATATATATATATATATATTCATATTCAAATGGCATTCTCAAGATGGAATTTTCTTCTTTAGATGTTCCTTAACATGTACCTTCACATGTCACATGCATTTAAAAAAGACCTCGGCTAGACCAGACTCCCTCCTTAATGTCGTAATTTTGCATAGTGAAAGTAATGAGAGAAAGAGAATTTATGGAAATGCTTTACATTAAAAAAGAAAAGAATTGATCTATTAATTTAAAGACTGCTTTGGACAGGTTACACAAGAGTTATTCTACTATGATTATATTTAGCACTGAGTTTTCATAAGTTTTTTCTTTTCTTTTTCTTTCTCTAGTTCTGGTGTGCTTGTGATGGATTTTTCAGCTATGTTTATAACTTATTTACCTTTTCACCCTCATCGGATGTTTCAGATATATTTATGATAGGTCTCCATTTCGAACATTATTTGATTTTCGAATGTCAGGAAGAGAGCATGGTGGTGTTGGTGCTGTTCCTGTATTCTTAGGTATTTTTTATTTTTTCATTTTATTTTTTTATTTTTTATTTTATTTGCTTTAATAAGGGTAGTGTATGAGTGCCGAAAAGTTGGCGTTTTTTTTTACAAATGTCTCTTTGTTGTGTTTTGATAATAATAAAAATAAAAAAGCCCAAAGAAGAAAAAAAGAGAAGGAAGGGGATTTGTTTGGTTGCCTCCTCAGTTTTCTTTCCTCTTTTTTATTTTTGTCCAAGGAGGAAAATTATTTTGTTTTCTTTTTTTAGGAGAAAAAAAGGGTTTTTCTTTATTTGTTAATTTCAAATTTCAGTTAAAAACTGTAAAGGAGAGAATCGACCTAGTATTAAAAAGTGGTCGAAATGCATTTCTCAGCATTTATGAGTCTAGGATGTATTTTCATGTGCTAGGCTAATTAATTAAAATATAGATTTTTGCACAGCTTTTGAGTAAGATCTATTCAAAGTCGCATATAATTTCAGAAAATTTAAGTTACAAATTATGAAGGACAAAATAGATTAATTTAATTTCAGATTTTTGCAAAGATCTTGCGAAAGGTTTATTCAAAGTCATAATGAATTTCAGTAAATTTAAGTGGAAAATTGTAAAGGAGAAAATCGATGCAATATGAACATGGCGTTTTGATGGGCAAGGCTAATTCATTTAAATTTAGATTTTTGTAAAAATTTTAGGAAAGGTCTTTTCAATGTCATATTGAGTTTCAGTAAATTTCAGTTAAGAATTGTAAAGGAGAAAAGGGTCAATATGATTTTTTCGGCCTCATCCATGGAAATCATGGGCACCTGGTTCTTCGCAAGGCATGAAGGAAAGTACAAGATTTACTACTGCGTAATATTCCTATTGCTAGGCCCTGATCGGGCCAAGACAGAAGTAGCCAATCATTATTATCCACGATCAAGTGAAAGTGTTCTGATTTATCGAAGAAATTTCACATAGGCTTCTTTAACCCTACTTCTCAATGATAAAAATTATGGGAAATTATTCAAACTTTGCCGTTATCTTGTATACATGTCAAGTAAGCGTCTTAAAAAGTCCCTACCCTTAGGCACCAATTTAAGTGTACCAAATTGAGGCCTAAAGATGGATGACAAACATTTAATTACTGATTTTATTACTGCATTGAAACTTTCTTTATATAAAGTGGCAGGTAACCTGGAGAAATGCTTATGGACATAATTTAGTTTCACAGGCATCAAAAATGATTATTCAATGAAGCCCGAATAGTTTTGTTAAAAGTTCTCTACCTCCTTTTTTTAGATAAAGAGTTAACAATACAAAAAAGTCGAACGGACCTTATTTGTGCAGAATAAGGTGTCGAGCATTTTTCTATACAACTTTTTTTACAAAACTATTTTGCATTATTATAAAGAATCCACAAGGCTGAAAATTACGGAAATTTTTTTGGTGGTTCAGCAGCCCAGCTGGAAGTTACAAAACAACAATTTAGCTTATTTAAAATAATTTTTAGTTGAAGTCCTTCGTTCACCGGCGTAAGAGTGAAATGCTGCATTAAGCGTGCAGACGAAATTTATCAAGATGTTTATGATGGGGTTTGGTTAATTATGAGAGGAAAAAATGATAATGATGCTTCCATGGACTTGCAGATACCGACTTTTCCCGCAAACTTGAAAGCCTTTCCTTCTCAGAAAGTTTCCAAAGATTTTGTCAAAAGATCAGGAAAAAACGCGGCCTAACGGTGTTGGTTTGGTTTGTGCAAAAATGATACTGGTTTAAAATCCTACGAAAGTGGACAATATTATTTTATTTCGTTCCAGAAACCATGTTGCCAATGTAAGGATGAATGAGCCAGAAGCTATTTGTAGTTGAGATTTTGTGGACGTTCGGCCACTTCTTATTGTTGGCAAAATAATCAAGTGAATTTATATTATTTGTATGCTTAGATAGTCTTATTATTTTCATATCATGATACGAAAATATTTTTAAAAAATTTTAATTTACGGAGCTTCATGCAATTTGTAATTTATAAAAAGTTAATCAGAGAAGGTCTTAGGAGAAATACGCATTACACCAGAAAGATTCCCAAGGAGAATTCTTAATGTAGCTATCGGTTGAGATCACTTTCAAGCAGACAAGTTATAATTTTGATTTAGCTTCTTGACACCAGAAATTTCTGGAAGACATCATCTTTTAATTCACTTACACCCTTACCAATATATAAACATATTTTTTTAAACACTTTAAATTCTTTATATTACAGGAAAAGAAAAGAACACTGAAGCATTTTAATCTTTAGAGGACGGGGCTGGTCGAAGTATCTACCACCCAAATCACTTTAGGATTTTTTTCACTATTTTTTTCTTTGATCAGCGCCTCAAAAAACATGGATATACAAACCATAAAGCTAAGATATAAAAAATTGACCATGAGATGGTGATTTTTAAGGTCAATTGTGCCTTCAGGATCTCACTATTTCTTTCGTACTCAGCGCTTAAAAAAACATGGATATACCAACTAAAACGCTAAAATAGCATACAATTTTTTTATATTGGCCTTTACGTCGCGTACAGGGAGGGACGAAATATCCACCACCTGTCAGTCTGGGGACTTACAATGAGTTATCCATTGAAATTATATAGATATTTTTGGTTAAATAAAAACTCGATTTCAACCAAAATTTTCCCGTCCTCTAAAGGTTAAATCAGAAGACGAAAGAAGAAACAAATTTAGGAATGAAATAATTGTTCGAATGTGTACATTTACAGACCTCAATTGTGTGGGAAGATATAGTATTTCCTCCTTGCATAAGACTACAAAACGTCCCTATGAGGCAAGGAGGAAAAAGGGGTTAACGTTAAAATGTTTGCCTAGTCTAAACGGGATATTCTCACGATAGATCGAGGTATGTAGACACCTAAAGATTTGTCTACATTCTCGGAGGAAAACTCTTAGAATGAAATTAAGGTTCCTATAAATTTTAATAATCTTAGAAGTTTTGAATACAGCCTCTCTAAACATGTAGGAATAAAAACTTAAATTAAAGTGCCAAAACGAGCAAACCAGAATACGCGAATTTACCATTCTACCAGATTCATAATTGTTTTAATGCAATTACCTAGCGTTCTTGTGCAAGAGTTGGCTTACAAATTGAATACTGCTCCCAGCCTCGTCAATATCATATTTGTAACTTATAGCGAATTCAGTTATCCTGATCTGTTGCACTTCACCCCACACTGTAGCAGGTCGGAGTGAGAAGGAAGAAGTAAGATTAAGTAAGATGGAGCGTCCGGAGTGCTTTTGGAGTACGCCAGTGCACGATAACCGAATGCGCTACTAGATTCAGTGCATGCATGCCGAATTTACAAAACACTTAAAATCCCAAAGGTTTTCATCGCGAGAACAAATGTACAGAATAAACGTATGGTTTTTAAAGATTTTAAAAATATCATTAATTTGAGATTGCATGGAAGTTTTTTGTCAGTGGCCAACCAATTTTCAGCATCAGCCAAATAGTCAATTTCCTTTATAACAAAAGCGTTGGAACGGCCCGTCTCTGATTCGCAGATAGTTATAGATTCTTATTTGCTTCATTTATTAGAACTAGGAGATTTAGTTTTCGCTGATGGAGGCTTCACGATTCATGATATTTGAGGTAGGAAAGAGGTTCACTTAAACAAACAACCTTTTTTGAGCAAAAAGTCAAGTTAACAGCTTCAGAAGAAGTATAAACGAAAATTATTGCAAAAAATAGCATTTACGTAGAACAAAAAGTGAATAAAATGAAAAGATTAAGAATTCTGCAGAATACAATTCCTTTAAGTTTAAAATGTATGATATCTTAAGTGGCGTTTGTAATTACATAATTAGTACACTTTCTAAAGCCAATCGGTGCAGAAAAATAGTTTCAAAGAATGCAATCTACCTTATAATTTTATAAGAAACAAAATTATAAAGGCAGTTATTATTATAAAATATTTCTACATACATTAATACTCTAACCACAAGAGAGCGGACGAGCGTTATCAGAAGTTGTGCACGGAGCGTAGCCTCGGCTCTCTCGTTCGGAGAACCGTCGCATGGGTGGCAGTGGTGGGAGAGCCCGCGCGACTATTTGAATGTCTGTGACTGTGATTAGTGGACAGCACTGAATGGAATGAAAAGAAAATAGAGCGACAAATTATACGTTTTCATTATCAGGGCAAATGCAGAGGGTTCACTGGACCGGTAAACCGGGAAATAAAAGTGAATTTATATTTTTACGGGGAATTTTACACATTTTTAGATTTAAATATGCAGTTTTTCCGATAATTGTGGTGGAATTTGAGGTGACTGAATTGTGGAAGTGTATAAAAGGGTTTGGATATAAGAAATTGTTTGAGGGATTGTGAAGTTGAAAAGGGGATCATGATATTTTTGAGAATTGAGACAGATTTGTGTAAAAGTTGAGGTTAGGTTGGTTTGAGTTTTGTGACAGGGTGGGAGGACTGGACTTATCGGGTTAGTAGTAGCAGAGTGGGGTAGAGACGGAGAAAGACGAGACGGGTACCAGAATGCGACGATAGATAGACGCAGAAAAGGATGTAAGTCGGGAATGTTTGAAATTGGATTTATGGATAGCGAAGAGAGTATCGAGGAAAATGGGATTTAGAGCAGGAAGTACTTAGTACACAGAAAGAGGAGATCAAAGGAAGGAAGGAAAGGGCTAAGTACAAGAAAACTATAGAAAAGGAGAGATTAAGAGCAAAAAGCATAGGATCGATTGAGTTTTTTATCAAAAGGAAAAGAGGGGAGAGGGGAAGCAGTGAAGAGAAGGACGATTTAGGTTCTAACTTGAAATATCCAAAAATGTTTAGATCGTCGCCGGAAAAGCAGAGTTTTGTGTAGAAGGGTGAGAATAGTAAGGGGGCTGAAGGAAATGGGGATGAAACCGAAGATCAGAGAAAAGAGGAAAGACTGAAAGAATTTCGCGAATCCATGATAGAAGTAATAGGCATTTATGACGAAAAGCAGGGGAAAAGGGGGGAGGAATTAAGGAAAGAAATCAGACGGGAAATGGCTAAACTTAAAAAAGAAATGAAAAAAGGAAGAATTTAGGCAATAGTTAAAAAAGAGGATGCAGTATTCGGAGCAAAAACTAGAGAAGCAGGAGAATAATAATAATAAGTAGGTAGAGGAAATGCAAAAACAAAGAATAGAAAAGAAAGACAGGGAAGTAAGAAAAAGAAACATAGTGATAAAGGGTATAAGATTACAGGGGAAAGAGATGCAGGAAGGAGTGGAAGAAGTACTCAAAAGGATTGATGTTGATGTAGAGATAGAGGAAGTGCGAAGTGTAAGAAGGGACGAGCGAAGAGGGGAGAGAATGGTACTGATGAAACTAAAGAAATGGGAACATAAGAGAATAGTGGATGATTTGACATGGGTGGAAAGGAGGATGCAATATAATTTAAGGAAAGTAGCGGAAGAGGAAAGTCAAAAGGGAAAAAGAACATTGTTTAAATATGGGAGAATAGTGGATGATTTGACATGGGTGGAAAGGAGGAGGCAATATAAGTTAAGGAAAGTAGCGGAAGAGGAAAGTCAAAAGGGAAACAGAACATGGCTTAAATATGGGAGAATACAGATAGACGGGGTATGGTGGGATTGGGATGAAGAAAGGGAAGAGTTTGTAAGAAATGAGGTGCAGGGAAACTAGGAGAGGAAGGAACGGGAGACAGGAAAATAAAAAATGGTAAGAGGCAAAAAGAGACAACAAAAATGCAGAGAAAAATGGAGGATATGTTACTGAGAAAAATATTTTTTGGATTTGCTAGAAGGAGTAGAGAGAAAAGTTAGGAAGGGAGAAAAATATGGTAGATAAAGAGATAAGGAAGAGGACATAACAAGGGAAGAAATAGTAAAAGGTGTTAGGAATAGGCATAATGAAGGATGGAAAGGCACCTGGTGTAGATGAGATTCCAAATGAAGTATGGAAATATGGAGGGACAGACCTGAGGAATAGGCATGGATAATGCGTAATCGAGTATGGAGAGGAGAGGGGTGGCCAGAGTTATGGAAAGAAGGAGTAGTGATACCAATAGTGAAAAAGGCAAAGGAGAGGAGGAGGTTAAAGATTATAGAGGTGTGACGCTGATCCCAGCACTGTATAAAATATATGTAAGTCGTTTGTCTAAGAGATTGAAGAAAGAATTTGAGGGAAAAAAGATAGAGCCACCGAATCAGACAGGGTTTAGAAAAGGAATGGGGGTGATGGACAACATATATTTTCTGAAATATCTAGTAAATAAGAGGATTAAAAGAGAAAAAGGGGCAATGATAGCAATGTTCGTGGACTTGAAGGCAGAGTTTGACTCATTAGACCGAGGCGAAATAGAAAAAGTTATGGTGAATAAGGGATACGAGAGGGATTAATAAAGAGAGTATCGGAAATTTTTAGAGAGACAAAAAGCAGGGTAAAGGTAGGTAGGCAAGGGTGTCCTCTGAGCCCACTTTTATTTAATATATTAATATCAGATTTGAAAGATGCAAGGAGGAGAAAAGGTTGGGGAGGAGTTAGGATAGGGAAGGAAAAGATATATACACTTTCATACCCAGGCGACATAGTGCTGATGACAGAGAATGAAGAAAGGATGGCGGGCTTAATTACAGGATTAGAGAAATTTAAATGTAGAAACGACAAAAATAATGAGATTTAGAAGAGGATGCGGGAGACAGAAAGAATGGATGGGAAGATGGACGGGAATAAAGATAAAAGAAGTGAAGGAGTTTAAATATTTGGGAAATATTTTGCAAAAGAATGGGGATCAAAGAGCTGATATAAGAGAAAGGATAAAAAAGCCGAAGGCGTAATGAAACAGAAATGGGTAATAGGAAAAAGAAGATTCAATAAAAAGTGGAGAAGGAGAATGTGGTTATTTGATACTCTGGTATGGCCGGTATTAAGTTATGGGGCAGAGCTATGGAGATGGAAAAAAAGGAAAGATATTGAGAGTTTAGAAGAAAGATATATAAGGTGGATATTTGGGGTAGATTGGAGGACGCCAGGGTATATGGTGAGAGAAAAAGAGCAAAGGGATGAATTAAGTATTACAGCGGGAAAGAGGGCATGGAAATTTGAGACGAAGATGAGGGAGGGAAAGGGAGGGGAGTTGGCGAGAAAGTGTTTGATCGAGGTAGAAGAGAGGAGAGGGAGGGTGATAGAATTAACGAGATTGGAAGAAAAAAGCAGGGAGTTCTTGAATGCTAGAGACACAGAAGACTGGACTGGAGTAAACTATGAAGAATGGGGAAAAATTGACAGGGAAATACAAAGCATCGGGGGTAATTGAGGAATGAAAATACAATAAATGGTATAGGATGATAAAAAAGGAAGGTTTACCAAAGTATTTATAAAAGGGATGGGGAGAGAGGCGGTGGAACAGAATAGCAAGATTTAGATTGGAGGAAACATGGGAGCACGTATGGGAAGGATGTAGGAGAGGAATGGAAGATAAAGGAAGCTGGAAAGAGAATGTGGTTAAGATTCTAGGGGAGGATGGATTAGGAGAAGAATGGATAAAGGAGTTGGAGGGTGCTATGGAAGCGAATGAGAGTGAATGAAAGAATGCATGTGAAAAATGGCCAATTCGAGGACAAAAAAGTGAAAGAATAAGGAAACGGAAGTCGCCTAGATTAGAACCGTAGAACCTCTCTCTCTCTTGCTTGCACTTGCGCTCTCGCTCTCGACAGCTTGCTCGCTCAATTATATGCTAAAATGTCCAAAATTGCGCTATCACAGGAAGTAGGGATAATGAACTAGATATAAGACTTTATGTACATAGTTGTGAATACTTGTAAATATTAAGGTTGAGATTTGTTTGTTTGTTTGATACGTAAGCGGAAATAATGTAAGGAATGTAAGTCATGTTAACCCTTTGGGGACATATTATGAATAAAGAAGAAGGTAAACAAAATGTTAAGTCTATTAACTGTGAATATAAATCGATCACGCTGCGTGTAAAGAAGTCGAGTGCTTTAGGGAAAATTAACTTAACATAAGGCGAACTGACGCCAGTGATATGGAGTTGTCTACCACTAGAAGGACAAAAATATTGAGCTGGTCCGCAATTCCCCGTGGTCCACAATACCCCAGTCTCCCCTACAATGTTTCGAAATAAGTTTAAAAATTGCGAAGGGTTTTTAAAGAATAAAAAACATTTGCTCAAGATTCATAGGAAAATTAGAAATGATTTTTTATTTGGAAAAATTAATTTCAGGGAATATTAAAAATATATAGAGAGATTAAAAAAATTTCAAAAATGAAGACGAAAGATTTCAAGGAAATTTTGTTAATCTCGCAAGATAAAAAAACAGGAGAAATTCGAATACTTTAAAAGATATTTAGAAGTTCTGTAAAAATTTTAAAAATAATATCAAATTTCAAAAAAAATGTAAAAGAATAGGATTTTTCAAGATTTTTAAATAAAATTTTGAAGTATTTTAAGGATTTTTAAACTATTTTAACTTTTAATTTAAGAAGTGTCGGTTTATTACGAAATTTGTAATGTTTCTAGCTTGAAATCGTTTAAAATGATATAATTTAGAACAAAATGTAATTCATTCATTAATTATGTAAAGGGTGCATTCTGAAGTGTTTCAGGATTAAAAAAAACAAGGACAAGGGGTTCTGGGGAGAATTGACAAAATAGAACGTAATACTAATGATCGAAATATGGGGCATGAGAAAGACTGTTAGAGGATGAAAAGAATGTTACTGAAAGATTATGTGTGGATAATGCAAGAAGCAAGAAAGGAACATGTTAAGGAGAGAGGGATGTGCGCCATGGTCTCAGGGATGTGAAATGAGAGAGAAGAGGGGGCAGGGGTGAAAATGATGGAACAATGATAAGAAGGATTACAGTTGAAAAAGTCAAAATAGCAGTGGCTTGTGTAAATAGAAGAAAAACGGAAGAGGAAGGTTGGAGAGTAATTAAGAGGCGGATGGAGGAAAAGAAAGAAAAATTAGTTTTGTTAGAAGGTGACTTGAACTCATGGACTGGTGAATAGGGGGGAGGAACTCAATATGAAGAGAAGGAGGACTACGTAAGGAGTTCTAAACATAGGGAGACAGACAGGAGGGGAGGACGGTACTAAGAATAATGGGAGAAACAGGATGGCTTATATGTAATGACAGTGTGAAAGGAGATGAATATGGGGAGATCACACTTTTAGGTAAGGGAGCGACAGTAACATACTACATCCTTGCGGAAGAAAGTATGAGGAATATAACAGGATTTATAAAACTGGGTAATGAGATAGGGTTTGAGCACTTCCCGGTAATAGCTAACCTGAAAGTTGGCGGAGTAAGCGCAGCAGAGGGAGAAAAGAACAAGAAAATGGGTTTTTGGGGGTTAGATAATTTAAAAGAGTTTAATGAAAAAATAGATAGCGAGAATTTTAGGTATGAAGAAAAGGAGGGAATAGACTCGTTAATTGAAAGATAGAAAGGGTCGATTGAGAAGTTAAGGTATGAGATAGGCACACAAAAAGAATGAAGAGAGGAAAAGGGAGGTGGGCGGGACAATGAATGCAAGGAGGGTAAGGAGAGAATGAAAGAATGTAAGAAAATGGAGAATAGGGGAAACTGAAAAGGGGGAGCACAACCCGAGAAAAAGAGAATGTGAAAGGATGCTAGCAAGCAAAAAGGAGTTATGAGATAGGTACACAAAAAGAAAGAAGAGTTGAAAAGGGAGGTGGGCGGCATAAGGAATGCAAGGAGGGTAAGGAGAGAATTTTCATTCTCTCCTTAGAAAATGTAAGAAAATGTAAGTGTAAGAAAATGGAGAATAGGGGAAATTGAAAAGGGGGAGCACAACTCGAGAAAAAGAGAATGTGAAAGGATGCTAGAAAGTAAAAAGGAGAGGGGAAATGAAAAATACAAGGAAAAAGTAGAAAAAGCGATGAAAAATTTGGGATGTGATAAATGGGGATAGAGGAGGAAGGAAGGGCATGAATGAAGAAATAGAATTGGGTGGGTGGACAGATAATCTCAAGAGTCTGTTAGGGGGAGAGCGAAATAGGAACAAAGAGAAAATAGAAGGATAGACTGAGAAGAAATGGATGAAGAGAACGAAATAACAAGAGTAGAAGTATATGAGATTATAATTAGATTAAAAGGAAAGAAGGGAAAGGGGGGACGATTTTGGGTTACAGCAAACTATACTCTCTGGCATATGCGGACGACGTAGTTTTGTTAGCAGACGATATGAAGGGGATGGACCTAATTATGAGAATTTTTGAAGAGTATGTGGGAGCAAAGGATCTGATGGCGAACGTAGAGAAAACTAAGGTGATGTGTTTCAGAAGTAGAAAAACCAAAATAGATTTAAGTGCTGAAGATAAACGGACAAACAATGAAAAGAAATGAGTTCTGTGATATAGGTTTTTGGTTTGAGGTAGGAGGGGGAAACGAGGTGTAGGTGAGGAAAATAATAGAATGTGCGAGTAAAGTAAGGGGCCAAGCATGGCGTATAGGAAAGAGAAGGTTCAAGGACGATCAAAGAATGGTTAAGGGAAGAATTAGGAAGGGAAAAAATGGTAACTAGACATATTAAGAGAGCCTGAATAGGGAGAAAGAAAGGAAAAGAATGAGGGTTTGTGGTATATGATAAGAGTTTATGGAGTGGCAGGACATAGATTTAGGGCTGTTAGTGAGACAAAGAGAGGAGAGATGGAAAAAGCTAATGGATTCGACGTACAATAGATGGTCTATGATAGTCACAAAGGGCTAGCGGAACCAGAATATCTGCAAAAAATTGTGTTTAGAATGGGAGAAGTGTGGTGAGAGCTGCAACTTAAAGGCTTGGAGGGAGGTGGAGCGTCGAGAGGACCGTCGAAGTCAATTAGGAAGCAAGAGGGTATAAAATACGGGTTATTTATTATACCACTTACAATGGTAGCGTCTACGATTTCCAAGATCCCAAACCGGGCGGCTAAGCCGAGAGTGGTAGAGAGTTCGGAATTGACTTCCGGGCGATGAAGCCAAGGAGCCTGAAGAATCCAGTGTGTGACTTTTCAGCCGAAGATATCTCAAGATGGGGAGTTAAAGGATTGTCCAGTGACTTGGATTGGAGTCAGCTTTTAGAGGTTGGGGAACTTACAAAGCACTGATCTTTGTTGTTCGGTGAGCACAAGGCTAAGACTGAACTGTTTTCGGGTCGGGATTGCGGTAATAAGGGCAAGGGGTGTCGTTTCTCACTCCTTCTCCTAGGCCCACAGGGTCGTATGGTAGCGGGGCGCTTGTAACTTTATTACAACGCCCCCCCCCCTCTGTTTGGAAGAAGGTATATTTTTTAAGACAGCCTCCCCCCTTTCCACTTCCCTATCGAATGAAAACTCGTCTCCTTCTGTCACGTCTATTTGTATATAGGAATCATCTGTATCCTTTGTTTCCTTTTCCTCCTCTTCTACCAGTTGTACCAGTTTCTCAGTTTCGTATTTCAATTCAATGACTTCCTTATATTTTTGGTTTGTTTGCACCCAGTCGCCTTGAATGTTTTTAGTTTTTGTGGAGTCCGGAACTGTGTGATCGTTTTTGATTCTGTTCAGCATTTCCTCACAATATGTGTCGTGAACGATGTATAGTTCCACCGGAACCATCTTTCCATAATGACTACATTTCCACATTTCGATGTCTTCCATCTTTTTCTTCCTGGAACCAAATTAAAAAAGAAATCCTACTTCTCAACAAAATATAAAACAAAAATAAAATTTAATTCTTTTTCCAATTATGTTACTTTCTATTGCATTTCGAGAACATATAAAATCTAAAGTCTTTATTTCGGATATATTTTTTCAAAATTTTTTAACTAAATTATATTTTAAGTTTCGATGTTTTTCCTTTGGACGAGTAGTCTTCTTTGGAGTTTTGCTCTCCTTCGTTTCTTTGCTGAAAACTAACTTAGGTCTAAATCTATTTTTATTTTTAATTAAAAATTAATCTTGGCCTCTTATAGCTGTATTTATTTTAAATTTACAAATTATATATTTTCTTTGTAAAATTTCTACCTTCTTATTCGAGCTTATTTGTTACTGTAGTGTATGTAAAGGGTAGAAGATTAAATTGTCTGTAGTGTTTGTTAACGAGTAAGGGAAGTTTTATTTTAAATTCAAACATCTGTATCCCAATCAGTTGAAGAGTCTTCTTTGTCTTCTTTAATTAGTTCCAATTCTTTTTTATGCTTTTCAGCATTCCTTTGGGCTTTTTTCACCTCCTTTCTTTTCCTTACTTTCTCCTCCTGTTCTTCCCTTCTTCTTATTTTCTCTTCCTTGCAGCCTCCTTTAAATATCTTTCCTGTCTATATTTTAATAATTTTTTCATTTGTTCTGTGTCTTCTTCTTCCTTTTCTTTTTCGTGTTGTCTTAATTTTTTCGAATACTTCCTCCAGTTTTTTCTCCTCTTCTGGTTTTTGTTTTTGCTCTTTTTCCTTTTTCTTCTTTTCCTTCAAATATTTCCTAATTTCCTCCATGGTTGGGAGACCGCAATGGAGTCTTTTCTCTTACGCTAGTTTTTTTATTCTTGGATCCCCTCTTCTGAATCCGAATTCGTCGAACAACCCGACTCTTTCCTCCAACAATTTTCGTTGTCGGATTTCCTATAAAATACAATATTTTTTTGTTTTGTCTCGTTTTTGTAAGTTTATGTGTTTGTGTCTTTTTGTGTCATTGTCAGTTATGTAAAAATCAAATCATTTACACGCATGCTATGCAAAAAGAAAAAATTCAAACTTTACTTTTTATCAATAAATTTTTTAATATCTTTTACGTTCCAATTACCTAACGATTTATCATTCTTTGTTTTAATTTTGTAAATTGTTGATGAAATTTTTGCTTTGATGAAAAATGGTCCTTCAAAATTCTTATTTAATTTTTTACCTACTCCTTCCCCGTTATTCGACAATGTTTTATTGCTTTTTAGAACTTGTTCGCCAATTTAAAAACTTATTGATCTACGTCGAAGATTATAATATCTAGATTGTGTTTCATTTGCTGTATCTAAATTTTTAATTACTTCCTCTCTTTCAATTTCGCTTATGTTATCTAAATCTTTATTTCTTGCCTGAATTGGTTGGAGTTCCCTGCCTAAATTTAAAACAGCTGGTCTGAAACCTGTTGAATAATGTGTTACTTTCTGTTGGATTTGCTTGTACATGATATTTAGGAGTTTTTGAATGCCTAATACCAAATGTTTAAGTTAAATTAATTATTGATTTGTTTACCTACTCGTTTCCATTATCTGTTAACAAAATTCTAGGCGTTCCACATTTTGAAATTATACGTTTGTGAAATTCTTATTCAATTGTAGATGCTAATTTATTTCTAACTGCAATTATTTCTACTCATTTAGTAAACATATCAAGAAAAACTAGAATGTATTAATTTTTGGATTTAGTCAATGGTAATGGACCCATCATATCAGATGCTACTACTGTCCACGGTTCTTCTATTATCTGTTTTCCCATCAAACCTATCTGATTGTTTACTTCTGGTGTTAGTCTTTGGCAAATTTCCCATTCTTTTACATATTTTAAAGTTTCAGACTACATACCGTGCCAAAAATAATTTTCTGAAATTTTTTTGTACGTTTTTTCCATTCCTAAATGACCTGCTTGTCTATTGTAATGATTTTCAATTAACACTTGTTTCCTTAATTCTGTCGGTATTCTCCAGTTTAGATTTTTTTTTTAAAATCCATTTATTTTTATACCAATTATCTTCAATTTATTTAAAATCTTTTTCTTTCGTTTTCAATGTGCTGGATAAAAGACTTTAAACTGTTATTTGATTTTCATTCGACCTTGATAAAGCATCTGGAACCTGATTTAAGCTTCCTTTTCTGTAGACAATCTCATAATCGTATTCCAATAATTCTAACGCCCATCTTGCTAATAGGCCAGTCGGATTTTTTAAATTATGTAACCATTTCAATGCAATGTGATCTGCGATATCCTTTAAAGAATAACCCTCTAAATATTGTCTAAATTTTCGAATTGCCCAGTCTAATGCGAAACATTCCTTTTCTAAAGCCAAATATTTACGTTCTGCTTCATTCAGACCTCTACTTGCAAAACCTATAACATGATTTTCGCCATTTTTTGTTTGTTAAAACAGCTCCTAATCCTATATCACTATAATCAGTTTCAAGTTGAAATGGACTTTCAAAATCAGGACAGGCTAAAATTGGTGCTGTTGTTAGTAAGTGTTTAATGGGCGTAAATGCCTGTTCCTGTTTCTCGGACCATTCCCACTTTACTTATTTTTCTAATAGCTTTTGTAATGGTTCTATAATTTCTGCAAATTTTGGTATAAATTTCCTATACCAAGAAGCCATTCCTATTAGTCTCTGAACTAGTTTTATTGTTTTTGGCCTTGGAAAATTTAAAACTCGTTCGATTTTTTCTTCACCTACTTGTAATCCTTTTTCATTTACTTGAAACCCCAAATATTTTATTTCCGAACATCCAAATTTGTATTTATCCAAACTTATTGTTAAACCTGCATTTTTAATTTGATCTAACACGATTTCCAAATATTTCAAATGATCTTTAAAATTTTTTCGAAACTATAATTATGTCATCAAGATAACAAAATACACGTGGCTTTAATTCTGGTGTTATTATTTTGTCCATAAGGCGCTGGAATGTAGCAGTAACATTTGGCAAACCAAATGGCATCCTTTTAAATTGATACATTCCTTTGCCCGGAGCAATAAAAGCTGTTATCCGTTTAGATTCCTCGTCCAACGATATCTGATGATATGCGGAACGATTATCTATTTTTGACTTGTATCTTACTGATCTCAGTGTGTCTTTCTACGTTTCGGGAACTGTTTGCAGGACGAGTCGTAGTCGAGCGCGTCGCGACATTATCGAAATTGGATATAAATCTTTTCTAGTGATTTTGTTTACTTTTCTAAAATCTAAACAGAATCTATATTTTCCATTAGGTTTTTTTATTATTAAAATCGGTCTTGACCAATCGCTATTCGGTGGTTCTATTATTTTTCTTCTAATAGTCTATTTACTTCCCCGTACATAAACTCTCTAATTTTTGGTGATACGAAATAGTATCTTTGTTTACTGTGTTTGTGTCCTTGTACATTTATTTTATGGCTAGTTAGATGTGTCGGTTTTAATTCTGTTCCTTGATTAGTAATTTTTCTTTTGATTAAATTTTATAATTGCAACTGTAGTGCTTCATTTAATTCTATTATTCCTTCCGAAATTTCCTCGCAAAATTCTAAATTTTGCTTCCTTTCTATTTTTACGCGTGTAATATTATTATTTATTACCGCATTATTTCTAAAATTCTACCTACCAATTACTTTTCCTTATTGCGAGTAATTTTTCTATTATCGAATCATATTTTCCCTCTTTCTTTATCGATAACCGTCTTCAATTTAGAATCATTTTTCTCATTATTACATTCCATTTTATTTATTCCATAAATTTGTATTTATTTTGTTTCCATCCTTATTTGTTTTCCTTTCTTATCTATTCCGCTTATCTAATCTCTGTACGCCCACGCTGGCACTTGCCAGTGTTGCGTCGCTTGCCTCGTAGGGCTTTAGGGTGTGGGGCACCATGTGGGACAACCTATTCTTATTCTCTTTCTTATTTCCATTCGTATCTTTAAATATTGGATCTTGCATTTTAATCAACTTTGATTCTATTGCATACTTAATATGTGGTAATTCAGGTAACGACCAAATCTTTTTCTCCTAATCCATCTTTAAACATACTTTTTCTATCATATCCGTTCCTATTATACCCAATGATTTTAATTCAGGTACCAATCTAAATACAAAATATTTTTCTACATGACCCATTTTGATTGGGATTAAGACCTGTTCTGTAATTTTCAATTTCTGTCTATTTTCTACCATCAATGTATCATTCTTTGGTTTTTTAATTTCATAATCCAACTCTTTAACTGTTTTTATAAATTTTTCACCTATGTATAAGTGAGTTACACCGGTATCAACTAATACTTTAAATTTATGATCTTCAAAATCGATCATAAGGTGAAATCTTGTTTCGTACGATTTATTTTTGTCTATTTCAAGTAATTCTGACGGTCTTCGCTTTTGTTGATTATTATCCGTCTTTAATAACCACCGTTTTCGTTTCGCTGATTTAAACTACGTCAACAATCACGTTGAAAATTGCCTATTTTCCCGCAATTGTAGCATGTAATGGGTTGACATGATTTATAATCCGAGATTTGATAAACAGAATTTGGATCCGCGGAATCCTGAGCTCTTGGATCTACTTCACCTCCCTTCTGCCTATTTTTGTTGGTTGGATTTTTATTTCTGAAATTATTATTGTATTTATTCTTAAATCGTGGATTTCTTTGGAATCCAGAATTATTTTCATAATAATTCTTTATTGTTTATAGAACTTGAATTAAAAACTCTAGGATTACTATTTGTAAATCTAGGTTGAAATGGTCTATTTTGTTGATTTTGATACCTAGGTCTGAATTGTCTTTGTTGGTTTTCATTATAATTTTGTTTTTGATCTCTATTCTCATTTTCATTTTCAAAAATATTTTGAATATTATAATTTCCTTGATTATTTTTACTTCTATTATTTTTATTATCATTCTTATCTGAAATGCCTAATTGTGGACCTCTAATGTTAGATTTCGCCAATTCTGTTTCCCATTCTCACCCTAAAATTTCTAATTCTAAAAAATTTTAAAAAGCGTTTCTGGAAGATTTTCAAAAGACTTTCTCAATTGCCATTCTAAGCTTGGACGTGGCATTAATTTTTCAAAAAGTTGTTTAATTTCCGTTATAAAAGCATAAATATCTTATTCTTTTTTCTGGTTACAATTTTTTTTTATTTTTTATAATTTTTGAGTATCTTTCGTTTAAATATGCATCTTTAAATTCTTTAACAAATTGGCCCAAATTTTGCCAATTATCTCTATTAACTTGGTGCAAACTTAATGCATGCACTTCAAAAACTGCATCTAAATTTTCTAAAATGGCTATATCAATAATTATATATCCTCTTTTGAATGTAATTAAATTATTCAAAAAATAAGTGGGACTATTTTCGGTGTTATTTGTAAATTTAATGGACCAATTTAACATCATTAGAAAAGGGGCCTGTATCATTCCGAAAGGAAACAGAGTTGCTGGAATTTCTTGCGAATTATGTAATATTATGTCCTCTCTTTCTCTATCGGTGTCTCTACCTCTATCGATTCTACCTTGCAACTCTGTTTGAAATTTGAAATATGTTTTGTAGTGTGTTAATGTGACTTTAATGTGTTCTGTTGATAATTGAAAAGCGGAAGTTAAATTTAAAGGAATGTTTGTAAAACGGATATGAAGTATGTGAACCGTAGTGAAAAGGGCGAAGAAGGAGACAGGTTGGGACGGAGCGATCGAACAGACGTGCATGGATGAGATCGGCTGTAAAGTCTGTTTATTATTCATTAAATTATATATTTCGATTCAAATCTGAGTTTTCATTGGGTTTTGAGCGAGCAACCTAAAAATAGGTTTGACATTTCAGAAGTGGAATGGACTAAGTCTCACGAGTGATAAACGGAGTTTGTGTGGCGTGGCGTGGCGTGCTTCGCAACAAACGAGAACGATCGTGTGTGCAGTAAATTCTCGACGCATTTCGGACTTGGACTTACAGTCGATTTTATGAGAATTTTTGGAATGCACTGTTGTGGAAGCGTTTTGCTTAATGTGTACGTGTGTGGTCGATCGGTTTATCGAACCTAAAATCGATCAAATTGGGAGGCCATCTTTTCTATTTCTATGTTCGGAGGTGTTCGTGAAAGTTCGGCTGAACTCGGATGGGGAACGGAAACACAGAGGAACGAGCAGATGAAACGAACGAAAACGAACGATAATTGTCAGCGTTAGGCAAGGTAATATAGAATTTAAGTGTTAGTATTGCCTGAGTGTAAAATTAATCATGAGCGACCAGCCTGTAATTTTGAACGAAGATTTCGAAGCATTCGTCCAACCAAGGCCATTTTTTGGGCGAAATTCGAGGCAGGTCGGAAGGCAGTTCAATGTATAGTGCGGACAATTGTTTTTGCAATAACAGAAACAGTCGTGCGGAAGATTGGCGCGGCAGTGAAACGAACGAGATAGGATTAGGTGTTAAAGACACTAAAGAACAACTGGTGATTGGACTCTGGTCAAGAGACTTAGCATCGATTTTGGCAACGAAAACCTATCAAGAGTTGGAGGAGTTAATTCACGGTATTCAACAACAGGAACAATTAAGTGTACAAAGAAGAGAAAGAATTCGAAATTCCAGTGACACATTAAAGGACAAGACCACGGAAATGGCAACCACTGGACATGCAGAGCAGACGGGAAAAATTGAAAAAGGGGAGACCTCAAATGTGGATCGAAAATCAACATTTCTCCCAAACCCTGATCGACGACCCCCAGTTCGGAATAATGTGGGTGAACCGAAATGTTATAATTGTGAAAAGTATGGACATATTTCCCGAAATTGTCCGGATCCAATAAAGGAATTAAGATGTTGCATCTGTCAACAGACTGGACATACCCAGAGGCATTGTCCAAAAGCGTTGGCAAAGACAGCCAGCCAAGAAATTCATCAATGGATGGTCAAGTGAACAATTCAATAAAGAAGTACATCAAAGAAATAAAGATCGATGGAATTCCGTGGAATGCACTCATTGATGCGGGCAGCTCGGAGTGCACGATAAAGGCAACAGCGGCGTAAACCGGAGGATACGAAATAATTCGAGAATTAATGAAATTGAAAAGTTTCGGACCAGCTCATTTTCGGGTGATGTCCCCAGGACTTATAAAAGCTCAAGTGTCGGTAGATGGAGTAAGAGATGAAAAGGTACCTGTACGCGTAGTGCCCGACAATTCTCAAGCTCTTCCAGTTTTAATAGGACGGAGTTACACGGAGCTTCCAAATGTGGAGTATACGAATAGAGGAAACGAACTCAGATTCAAGGAACAAGATAACCCATTCAGTGAGACACCTGCTGCAATGAATCGCAGTTCAGAGTTGTCTATCGTCACCAATGACATAAGTCCACCTCACTCAATGAACATTTCCACAATAAGTTCAAACATAGAATTTCTGCTACCTATGTTCAATTTGGGATCTACTGAAAAGAAGCCATCGAGTAAATTAGAGAGTTACAAAATTTTAAGTGTGCAGGAAATCAAGAAACCACAAGACAGACCAGTCGTAAAGCTATCCGAAGTTCATATAGGAAACGATCGACCCAAGGAAGAAGTTGAGGATTTGATGTCTGTTTTAAATGATTATCGAGTAAAAGTCAGTCGCAACTTGTTGGATTTTGGATTCACGAATTTAATTTCCATGAAAATTACCGAGAAACCTGGAAGCGAACCTATTCATTGTCGTCCTCATCGAGCCAGTGACAAGGAGCGTAAAGAAATTAATCAAATCTTTACCACATATAAGGAGGCAGGATTAATTGTCGAAACCAATTCGCCATACGCTAGTCCTGTTCTGCTGGCATTGAAGAAGAATGGTGAACCGCGATTGGTTATTGACTATCGAAAGTTAAACGCGCAAACGGAACGATTGAACTTCCCCTTACCCAATATCGATGATCATCTTTCGTTGCTGAGTGGAAGCACTTTATTTGTCACCGTGGATTTAGCGCATGGATATATGCAAATTCCTCTGGATGAAGAGAGCAGACACAAGACGGAAATGATTACGCCAACGAATACTGCTGACTTTACGAGGATGACGTTTGGGTTAACTAATGCCACATTCTATTTTTCGAAGCTCATGCAGAAGGTACTTGGACCGCTTCAAGATACCTTAATTCTTTTCTACTTGGATGATATCCTGATTCCTGGGAAAAGTTGTTTAGATCTAAAAGAAAGATTTATTATGGTATTAGAGGCGCTGAAAAAAGCCGGTCTCACCATAAACTTATCGAAGTATCAGTTTTTGATGGAAAGAGTAAGCTACTTAGGATTCGAGATTTCGGCTGATGGAATCGAACCGGGCAAAGAAAAGTTACGAGCGATTTTGGAATTTCCCTCACCAGAAAATGCAACTGAAGTAAGGAGATTTTTGGGTATGATCGGATTCTTTCGTCGATATGTACCGAAGTTTGCAGAGAGAGCCGGACCCTTGTTTGACCTACTCAAACCGAATGTCGAATTCCGCTGGGAAACCGAAGAGAAGAAATCCTTTGAAGACCTTAAGCGTGTCATAGCTCAAAAGCTCATTGTTCAGATGTTCGACCCTCAGAATTGGACGGAGCTTCATACAGATGCAAGCTTGAAAGGTTTGGCTGGAGTGCTACTACAACGTGGAGATGATACGAAGCTACACATGGTTTACGCAGTGAGTCGACGAACCAGTGAATCTGAGAAAAATTATCACTCAAGCAAATTGGAACTGTGAGCCATAATCTGGGCGATAAATCGGCTACGTCCGATGTTGATCAACATAAAATTTACAATCATCACAGATTGCCAAGCATTGGTCTACCTCAACACTCACAAAACAAAGGACTCGCAAATAGTTAGATGGAGTAATTTACTGAACGAATGCGAGTTTGACATCTTTCAGCGCCCTGGAGAAAAGTTAGCACATGTGGACGCACTAAGTCGAGCCCCGGTCCAGGAACCCCAAGAAGAACCAATTGAGGACCAGTTGTTGATGTACACCGCGATGTCCATGGAAGATGAAATTGTGATGTTTCAATATGCTGACGCCGATCTACATCAGAAGTGTGAAATCTTGCAGAGGAGAGAAGATCGGAGAACTAAACGAGAGAAAGGAGAAACACAGAACTATGAACTACATGAAGGTATCCTGTATAAAAGAGTGGGTCAGGATTTAAAATACGTCGTACCACGTTCGGTACGCAAAAGCCTGACGATTCGCTATCACGAGGTAGGAGGTCACTTTGGTTTGGAAAGAACTGTGAAGAAGATGGAACATTATTACTACTTTCCAGGATTGCGCTGGTATGTCCGCCAACACATAAGATCGTGTATACAATGTCTATTTACGAAGACGGTTGCAGGTCGACAGCCAGGTGAATTACACCCGATACCTCCGGGTAAGAGACCCTTTGAAGTCGTCAACCTGGATCATCTCGGACCCTTTGTGTCAAGTTCGCGCAGAAACAAATATATTTTGGTAATGATCGACAACCTGACAAAATACGTCCGTCTAGAACCAACAAAGAACACATCAGCTGATGGAGTCATAGAATGTTTAGAAGAATTTTTATTGGACTTTGGAGCCCCTAAGCGTTTGATTACCGACCGCGGAACTTGCTTCACCTCCGATAAGTTCGCTGACTTGTGTGCTAAGCATGGGATTAAACATACCTTAAATTCCCCTCGACATGCACAAGCGAATGGACAATTGGAGAGGGTGAACAGTGTCTTGATTCCAATGATACAAGCAAGCCTACGAGAAGAAAATGGTCGCGATTGGGATCGATACTTAAAGTTAATTGCCCGAGACCTTAATGAATCAGTGAATAAAACAACTTGCAAAAGCCCATTCGAGTTACTTTATGGGTACTTTCTACGTCACGACGAGGGTATTTTGAGAAATTTAACTGAGCATGAAGACTACCACAATCCTACTATTCTTCGTGAAGCAGCTCGACAGAGAATTGCGGTTGAACAAGAGAAACTTATGCAGCGCTATGATCAAAATCGTTATCGGAATGTTCGCTACCAAATCGGAGAAGTGGTGGTGCTGAGGGTAAATCCAGCTTTCACAGGTGATTCTACTAAGCTTCAATATAAATATCGAGGTCCGCTGGTTATTTATAAAATTTTCCCTGGTGATACTTACGGAGTTACGGACCTGAGAGTTGAGAAATCTGGGCGTCGTTATGCCAGTACAGCACATGTTACCTAACTAAAACTTTGGACTCCATGGCTGGACCAAGAAGAATCAGGTTTGCAAGACGATGATCAATTCAGCGTAGACGAGAACGAGTGCCTCCCGAGATGAAACAACTGAACAAAAGAAACATGAGCTTGACGAAGAGGAAATTGAGGCCACCCACGATCATTTGGGAATAAATGATCCAGACGGAGAAGATGAGATGCTAAGAAGTTCAGCGAAGCCTGCGGAGACTGATCCGCACACCGTGACCAGAAGTGGTCGGTTAGCCGGAATCCTGATCGTTACGGTGCACCTGTGGGTTACTAACTGGAGGTCGAGTTATTAGAAGGATGGCCGAGTGTTAAAGACTTTATTGTTAAGTGTTAATGTGACTTTAATGTGTTCTGTTGATAATTGAAAAGCGGAAGTTAAATTTAAAAGAATGTTTGTGAAACGGAGATGAAGTATGTGAACCGAGAGTTAAAAGGGGGAAGAAGGAAACGGGCTGGGACGGAGCGATCGAGCGGACGTGCACGGATGAGATCGGCTGTAAAGTCTGTTTATTATTCATTAAATTATATATTTCGATTCAAATCTGAGTTTTCACTGGGTTTTGAGCGAGCAACCTAAGTGTAGGTTTGACAATTATTTGTTGTCCTTTTTCTTGCACCTACTAGTAAGTGCCTTTGCCTAATAAAATCTAATTCTGTTTCTTCGAAATGAACCGTATTTTGCACATTTCTTGACTTATTACTTTGATTGAATAAATTTTGCATTGTATTAAAAATTCTATCTATTTTCTCATTTAAATTTGTAATTTCTTCTGAAGTTCTTTTATTTTCATTGTATCGCTTTTATTTTTTTCAAAATGATTTAGTTCTTTTGCCTCATTCCAAAATTCATTATTATTTTCTATAAAAGAATCAATTTCGAGAGTTTTATTATCAATTTTTGCGTTTTCTCTTTCTTGTCTTTTTATTTCTATTCGCAATCTTTTGCGAACTATTCTTGCTCTCTCTCTGTTCTTTCCCTATCTATCCTTTCTTTCTCCTTACTCAGAGTTTCTTCTTGTTGTAATCGGCTTGAATCTATTTTTTCTTTTTCTCTAATTTTTCGAGTTCTTTTCTTTTACTTTATATTTCTCCATCTATTCTACTCATTTCTAATTCATTACTTTCTGAATTCCTACTATTTTCGTATTCTATTCTTCAATTACCTAATGCATTCTCGGTATTTGGGGACAGTATTCCAATTTCATGTCGAAGTAGGGTACGGTTTTGTCTGTTTGAGTTGGGGGTACTTTCTGTTAGTGTTTTTTTCTCTATTTCGTACCGTTATGAATTCTATGTTTGTATTTATTTCTTCTCTTCCATTTTCTCTTTCTACCGAATGATTAAACAGGCCGTCAAAACTTGACAAAAGGTTAAAAGCCAGAAAGGAAACCAAACATTTCTGAAAGATTTTGATGCGCTGAATCCGGATCCGAGCTCAAAATTTCTCATATACGTCAGGTTTTCATGATGTCCTAACCTAAAAGTGCAAAAACGCGTTTTTTAGCTGTTTTTGAGGTTATGTAAGTGGACAAGACAAATGTCTACCACAAAACCTAAAATGTAATTTGAAAATACTAATTTTCGCCTTTCAAAACTACTTGGGTTTATTAGGATATATTTATTTTTCACCAAAATACAGTAATGTGACATTTGTTACTTTGGCGTTTTAACCCATTAACGCTGAGGTGTTCCGATTTATACAGTGCATTCTCTATTGCTGATAGTATGACATCATGTCAGGGGTTTGCGAGGGTGCCCTTTCAATTGTCGGTGTCAGTTTTTTCTTAAACCCCTAGAAAATCCAATATGTCGGTCACTATTTAGGGCTTTAAAAAGAACAAAGGATTATGTACAAAATACCAACAAAAATCGTACAGTCGTTTGGAACCAAACTTTGCACATTGATAAAACAATAAAAAATATGGAACCCGTGTCTTTTCATTTTTACGGAAGCCGCTTCCGAGGGTTAGAATCCAACCCTAACAAACCACAAGTATGCTAACTAACCTGACTCTGGGAACAATAACTTTAGTCGCATATTTTTCTTGGAATAATTAAATTCTACTCCACAAGTGGGCTAACCCACCTAGCTCCTAATCCACCTCTCCTACAGATATAGCTACCTACCTACCAACAGAGCAGAACAGAATTCAACTCTTTCCTTGACTGGCTGGGCAATACAAAGTCTTGCCTTTATTGGCTGGGCAATTCGAAGTCTTTCCTTGATTGGCTGGGTAATCTAAATTCTTGCCTTAATTGGCTTGAAAATATTCACAGGGTGTCTAGCGACCTGGAAAACCGTGAAAACCTGGAATTCTCCTTGAATTTTTTTTGGACCTTGAAAACCTGGAAATCTCCTTGAATTTTTCATCAGAACCGTGAATTTTTTATTATTTGCTCAAGAAACATTTATTTTATTAAAATGCGAAAAGTAATTTTAATCTTTTGTCCTTTCGTTTCATAAAACATAAAGGCCTTTTCATAACCCTATCTACCGACAGTGAGTGGCATCCTGCCTGCAGAAATTCCACAAGATTGAGAGAGAAGATTCATTGTATTCGTTCTCCATCTCTTTCATTCTTGTGCAAGCAGATATGAATAGGCATTTAGGGAGAAACAAGGAACTTCCGTTAGCGCATAAGTCAAGTCTGGTTAGGTAGTCGTTTGCGGCCTGTGCCGCGAGTTCAAACACTTTTTGAAAAGTTAATAGTATTTTTGAATTATTAAAATGTTGTCACAGGCTTAAGATGGTTATGAATTATTATTATTATTACTATTATTATTATTATTATTATTATTATTATTAAAATGTTGTCACAGGCTTAAGATGGTTACAGTCCAACATGTCGAA
>JAAAKG020185857.1:0-25313 GCA_010014905.2 Druon quercuslanigerum | reverse complement strand
CTGAAAAAAGGGGCTATCAAAATTAAAGCGCATGATGCACTATCGTGCGAAACATTAAAATCGCCAATTTCTTCAATTTATATCAAATTCGGATCGAGATATAAATGAAGACCGCCGAAATTTTCCGATCGGGAATCGTGCATTTTCGAGCTTTCGGATTCAGAAGAGGAGAAGTTGGTTGCACGCGCAATTACAGGCACGTGCTATGCTACCACCTCTACGCTACCACTTTACCAGATCTTTCATTGTGTGTGAGGGTAACTCGTTTCAAATATGGGATCATTGGTCCCATCTGTTCCCTTTCGACAAGGGTTCGACGAGTCAACAATGATCACCTAGTGGTGTTGCCTAATAATCGACTCACTCTCTGTTTTTTAAATAATTAGTCATGTACGTTTCACGGCCGTTAGAGTAGGTGCACGTTCGCGGTATTTATTTAAATCTTATTACCTGAGCGATAAGAAAAAGAAGAAAGGCGATAAAAATCTATCCTCTTTTGAGGTAATCAAGATGTCATTGAAGATATATAGTCAAATAAAACACAAGTATTTTATTCAGATACAATGTTAGGCAAATTCGTTATTAGTGTGCTTGTCAGTTTTCCCTTTGATAGCAAAAGATGAGTTTCGTTTATCATCTGGTCTTTGCCGTGATCGTAATTCTTAATTCTATTGGTGAATATAATACTATAAATTATCTGTAATTTTTTAATCTTGTTTAAGATCTCTGCAGTTAGCGATTTTTGTATCGTAATTTGTTTTCTGTCCTATCTAATTCATTCAAGCGAATGTCTCATATTTTAATGGATAAACCTGTTTAATCATTTACTATTAATTAAAAAGTTTCTGATCGAAACTCTATCAAATCTTTTCCGAACTGTCATGGTTGCTGGGTTACCTAAGATTGATATTCTTGAGTCAGAATAGGCAGGAGAAACATCTAGCAAATGATAAAGGTAATCTTTTGCAGATAGATTACATATGGGAAAGATTCTGACACAATCATAAGCTAATTTATATTCTCCAAAACGTATACAACCCCTAACAGAGCCCAGAAGTCTAAGTTGAACAATAATAGAAGTTATATAAAAAGCTAATCTAAGATGCAGATATGATTGAAAGTCGGGATATAGTTTAAGCTGTGGAAAGACTTGGAGACTACTTAAATGGAGGGACCTTTTATAATCGGAAAGACAGAGACAATCAGAGAAGTTCTGCAGAAAAAGATCTATATTTTCAACGAGCAACGCAGAATTCAAGTCAAGCCACATTTCTTCTGAGGTATTTTGAGTGATCGTGTTTTTGAGATGGAGAACGCAATTATACTTCAGCCTGCAATCTGGTTTTAAGGACATTGCCTTCAATTTAAGAAAACATCTTTTAGGATACCTATTATGAGGCATACCCAGCAACCTCGACAACCATCTCAGCGCGGACTTAAATATTGTATAAGCTAACTGCTAACTGTCTCTGAGTGGAGGGCAAGAATCGGCGTATATGTTGGCAAGCCCAGTAATTTCTAGTAATTTTTCGACTGAATCAAAGAAACTTAATCTCCTGACTTATATTGTGTATAAAAGAAAACGAAGCATGAGGCTACGAAACTAGGTAGTATTAGTTTGCCAGCATTACATTTAGATGCAAATCACATTCTTGAAATAGCACCCCCCTAAATATTTTCAGAGAACATTCTTTTTATGAACTCTTTATAAAAAAGACCTGAGTCTGATGTTTCGACACCGAGATCGACAAATTCGTTCACTACTTCCAGCTGACGCTGGGTGTAGAAGAATTTGTATTCACATGGCCGATCTTTTTGGTAAACCATAACTTTTGATTCTGCTTCGTTAACCTTTAAAAAATGGCTGATAAAGTATTGAGCGATAAGGTTAATTTTTTTTGTGAGACAACCTGATCATATATGAAAAGCGCAAAATGGAGAAAACTAAGGTTCTCACCTTGAAGATTCAAACAAGCATGAGCAAGTAGACATGTTAGCGTTATCATAAAGATTTTGTTATAATTCTTATAAGCTTAGTGGCCACGCCTATTCTTAGAAGTTTGCTATTTAGGTAACAGTGGTTTACTGAGTCAAAAGGCCTTTTAAAGTCTATAGCAATAGAAAAAATTGAATTTGAATTAAAAAATTTATGGTAAAAATATGATCAACACAACTTCCACGCAGTCCATCTTGTCCACAGGATCTGAGAGAAGATCTTAGTAATGCTAGTTGTGAGGGCGATTCTCCGGTAATTATGATGGTCCGATTTATCGCTTTTTTATGCGACATAAATTGAGGTATTTTTTCTTTTTTGCTCCGCCTAGATCCCGTTAAAAAAGCGCCTTAAGTACTCTAACCTACTTTGCAGAAAGATTTAAAAAAATGCATTAATCTCATCAGCGCCCGGTGCTTTGTTACATTTAAATTTCAATAAAGAGGCTTTAGCTTTATTAATCGAGACATCACAGTCTAATAAAGGGTCAAATTCATTTTTAACTTTGAAAATTCCACAATGTGTTTTTTTTTACAGAAATATCATCAGGTGCGTCGCCCAAAACATTGGACCTTCTGGCAAATCTTGGAAAGGATAACGAACAGGAGCGTAATCAAGGTACATATAGATCGAATAAAAACTGATAACAGAAACTTTAGGATATAAGCATTTTATTATTAGCACTTTAAAACTTTTAATCATTTCTTTATCCAGTACACAATTTAAATTACATTTTATATATCAGCACTTTTGATAGACCTTTCTATCAAATATTGTCCACATAGAAATCCTGTACATTTTAATCCATATATTTTTTATCAAATTCTATAAAATCTTAATTGTGAAAGAATTATAGGAAATATTCTACTTTTTTATCATTAGCTTCTCTGGCTTCTGATTGCTCAAGAAAATAACTAAACAAATTTATGATTCTGATAAGATTATTTCTTTAAATGTTTCACCTGTACCTGCTTCATTAAAAACAATAAAGATAACGTAAAAACTGGGGCTGGTAAACGTATTATAAAAAATTTTTGATGATAATAACGATTGGAAGCAAAAAATGCCAATGTTATCTATCCATTCCAATACGCAGATTAAATTAGATTCTGATCCAATAAGAACTTGAAGAAGACTACAGAATGAAACGCTTTAGCTGTATAATTTTTGCAATCTTAATATCAGTTTTGATTCTCTGATATGAACTTGTTGAATTTTGTCGCGTCATGTTATGTTGTAAACTCGTGAAGGTTTCTGTTATTGACTGAATGAATCGATCAGGAAGGTCATCATTATCTCGATTCCACCGCAAAATTATATTTAATTTTTCTCTTGTTCTATCAATATTTCTCTCTCTTTCCTTACTTGGCCCGTTATTGTCTCTCTTTCTCTCTCTCACTTATTCTCATTGATTTGTGTTTTATTTTTATTTTCTCGACTAACATTTAACATTAAGTTAACATTAGGCGACATTTGAGATAATAGATTTTGCCTGCCGGGGGGAGATCGAGGTATTTACGTCTTATTTTTTTTCGGAAATACACAATCGAATAGTTTAAAAAAATTCAATTCTTGAAATCAAAAATGCTTCTGTCGACACTATTTTATTTGTTCCTCTGATCACAGAAAAGTGGGGGTTGACTCATGTTGCGGCTGAAATGAAAGATGACGTCCTTAGGAACTTCAGATCCAACAGATACACGTAGACCCAAAAATGGGTTCGTTTAGGGCGCACTTGAAAAGAAAAGTATTAAGGCGCATTCACAAACCAACCGCTTGCAAAGTCGGGTCGGTATGGGCGGGAAGTTTAAATTCGTTATTATAAAAATACCCAAATTGCCTTTAAGAAATAACTAATATTGAAGAGTTACTTAATTAATTATTCGTAATTATTTATCACTTCCCTTAACAAATTCATTCATTGTCTTGAAATTGTGAAGGGTATTATTTATATTGCATAAGAAGGCTTTTGCAGATTTTATGTTTTTTAAAATTAGAATACAGAAGAAAATAATTATATTTGACTGCATTTACAAAATCTTTTTTTAATAGAGCCTTAGAGAAAAATCACATGTTTTAATAATAAATTATCTACTGTTAACGTTTGTAAAAGAAAATGTAACATTTATCCTTGAGTTGTTTTAAATACAATCAAAGCATGGAGACTTCAAAAACATTTATTTGTATACAGTCAAAATTGTTATCTATTTATACAGTTTATGGTAAAATTATAAAACTAATTAAATCTGCTTTTTGCAACGACCCTACTTAACTTCTAATAAAATATTTGTACTTTTTAAAAGTAACATATCTAAATCAACATAATTTTAGATTTCTTTTTGAATAAATGAATATTATTCAGAATTATCTTTTTTTAAATATGAGCAAAGAGAATTAATTTACCGACCGATGACCAGTGTTTCCAATCTTTGGAACTTTTTGAACTGCACTTGTGTCGCGTTGACAGCTCCACTGGTCACTGCTAGCGCGCTAATTTGGAATTATATAAATATTAAAATTTTATATTTATGATAAATAATGATTGGAATATACATCTAAATCAATTTCTTATCCTAATTTAGAGAATTAATTTTTAAACTAAAATTAAATTTTTAACTTACAAATTTATTTGTTTAAATTTTGTTTGACCATTTATCTTTTCAACTTCCTTAATTAGGAGGAGTTATGAAATTCGGTTATAATATTCTAAGGATCTATTTGAAATTGAGATGCGCTCTGGAATTATATTTTATTATTCTTTAATAATAAATCAGATAATTACTGGTATGATTCATAAACTTAAATCACTCTAAATTCAAAATCACTTTGTTGTCATTCACGTCTTCTTTAAATTATTAAAAAAATGTATGATGTAACATTTATCAGTGCAGTAATTAATTATTCCTAATTTAGTTTTGGTAAGTTTAGTGATTTCATTTCAAGTCGCATTGTCGGAAATAAACCAAAATTTAATTTTAAACGCGACAGAGACGAGATTACCCATTGCGAGAAACAAAAATGATTTATATATCTGAACTCAGCATTCATAACCTCTTTTTCTATAAAATAGACATTTTTTTATCTACCACTCTTTAATATTATTTTAGGATTAGAAAAAATCTATTTGTGCATTTTTCAATCATTATTAACTATAAATATTGAATCTGCTTATTTACATAATTCAAAAATTTGCGCGCTAACAGTGACCAATCAGGTTGTCGGCGTGACGCAACTCTGCCGATGACTTACGACGAATTGAGATTCTTTCGAACACCAAGTGTGGTATCATTTAGAGCTCATTTATCGTACTGGGTTTCTTTTCAGCAAGTAGAGTCCATTTTTGTTGCAGCTCCTTTGAAACTAAAAATGGGTTCCAATGCAAACTTTAATTTTTCCTGTGAATTCTGATCTGATTTCTGCATTTAAATCGTTTTCTCATGGTATTCAAGAGATTAGCCGTAAAATGCAAAGGCCTAAGAGAAATCAAGTAGAAAACAATTTATCGAAAATCTCAGAAGCCAATGTGAAATTTTTATGATTATTTCACTATACATTATATTTGTGATGTCAAAATAAACTGGAGACAAACATAAATTACTTTCTTCTAACTCGTGTATTGCTACTCTTCGATAAATTTTCTATTTTAAATTCCGCTAATTTGCTTTATCTTTCCATCGTCTTAATTCTTCAGGCTATGTTCTATCTAAAATACGTATTTCATAACTATATCTCTTTCAGTTCGTGTTCCATGTCGGAAATCTTAATTTGTTACTTATTTTTCACTTAAATTTTCCAAATAATTTACAAATTAAAATTGATATTTCAGTTTTCCTATACCGCCCGACCATTCGTTATCTTTTAACCGCAGCGTGTTACATAGCGCCCATTTAACCTACATTGCTTGATACTTAATTTTTTAAAAATTAGTTAGCTCAATTTACAAAAGCATATGTGCAACTTGTAATTGGAGAAGATTTTTGCGAATATTTATTTCTGCAAGTTCTAAGAGGTTACAATTTAATTATAAAAACAAGTGCGATTTCAGGAACAGGTTTCTGGAGACTCTGGAGGCTGTCGTTGACTCTTGTCTCATCATTCACTTATATCATATTTTTAGAGATTAATTACACTCTGAGGATTGAAAATTCTTTTGAGTCAATATAACTATTAATTTGAGGTTTCAGCGTAAGTGTAAGTTTAAAGAGTGTATTAAAGTGTGTTATTCACATCTATATTCACATCTATTCCAGATAATCTACGGGCAGGATCATCTTCTTCTTCTGATAGACAACAAACTCCCACCAGGTCTATTCCTCCTTCCAGTTCTCTTCCTGATTCCAGAATTCATTCTCCTATCAGGTCTTCTTCTGTTGCCGAAGCTTCTCCTCGTTTAAGGTCCCGCTCTCCTGCAGCCGTGTATAGAAATTCACCTATCAGACTTCCTTTTTCTAACGTATTTGGCTATGGACTTGATCAGCTTGAATTTATTCGACTTATTCCATATAAAAATCCACAACGGAAATTCGAACTTCGAAGATTCACCTTTCCTGCCGATAAACAAATTCAAGTGCTCGTAGGACCGAATAAGTATAGGCCTATTCCAACCGAAGAAAAAATTGTATTATCAACATTTGATGGTGACGTATTTGCAATCTTGGACAGCAGTGATACTTTTGTTGGAATATATACATATGATCCTACCCTTGCCTATAAAACACGGGCAAAAATCAATATGAGAAACGGCAACGTCGCCTCTTTGACCGCAGATGAAATAACGGAAGTTCTAGTAGGCTCCCGTCGAAAATTCTCAAATTTCTATAGAGTGGAGAATGTTAACCACGGGCATGGGTGAGTTACTTTGAATTTAACAGTTCTCGTCACTGTTTTCAAACAAACTCACTATTTCAGCTTGTTTTAATGAAGCTATCACTTTAGAGGCTTCTTTTAATGAACTAAAAGAAAGAACCCGAAAAATTTCCAATATTCTTGAAGTCATTTCAATTGAATTTAAAATTCCCTTCTATTTAATTCACTCCCATTTATCTAAAGCAAATTCTCTTAAATTTCTTTAAGGTCTTCCTATGTTAAAAAGTAATGTATAGTTTATATATAGTGAACAATCGAAATAGACTCTAATTTTTAAAAAATTGGGTTATAAATTTTTTTTAATGGAAAATTGTTTATTTGAAAAATTTTGTACTGCGATATTCTTCTAAATATACTCTAAAGTTTTAAGCTCTTCGATTCTACGCAAATTAAAAATTTTGTAATGCAAAATATTAGGTTCAGAATTTATTTGAATTTGTTAAACCAAAATTATAATTTTCGCATCAGCGAAAGTAACTGATTTAAAAAAAAAAATACTAGTGGAGCCAGCGAAACTTTTGGTTAACCAAAACATTATCCAAAATCAACTCGAAAGCGTATAATATTGAGCAGATGGTACGCTAGCATTTTTGATTGAAAATTTACCTTGCATAGATGAAAATTCATCTCTTTTCTCAAAAATTCATTCGTTTCGTTAAGGATTCAACTACGTTGTTGAAATTTTGTTTTTATTAATTTTTTTTAACTCAAAATTTATTGTATTTAGGGAGGCTATTCATGGGATCGGCTTGCTTTCCATATGGCAAGATACCAATCCACCAGTGAAGGTACGTACACTGGTGGAATACTGCAAGGTAAGGGGTCTTCCTCTTCTGTTGTGGTGCAATTCTAACTCCCACCATACTCTGTAGGGTAGCACGGACGTCAACCCAAGGGGAAATGATTTAGTGGAATACCTAATTACTACTGATTTAGATATTCCTAATACGGGGAACGCCCCGTCGTTTCGTAACTCGCTAGGGGAGGAAGTCATTGTCGTCACTCTCTGTACCGGTAGTTTTACAGATAATATCAAGAAGTGGAGAGTCTCAGATGAACCCACTCTCTCAGATCACTCACAGATAGAGTTCGAGTTGGAATCCTTTGTGCACGACTCTGGCCCTTAATGGGCCAGAAATTCGAGCAGAACGGACTAGGTTCAGTTTTCCACGGAACTAAGAAGTGCACTCTTAGAGGTGCCCAGGTCAATTAGAGACGTGGACACCCTGGAGATGGCGACCGAGACTTTCACGAAAGCCATCAAATCTACTAATGAAAGTAGCTATTGACCAACTGAGGAGACTCACCGATGGAATGGGAAACTCGAAGAGCTTCGCAGGGAAACCAGAGAGAGATTCCTACGTGCCAGTACTGACAAGACGGGGGACCTTTGGATCTTATTCAGGACATTAAGGGATGAATATAGGAGTGCAAAACGTATGGAAAAGCATGAAAGCTGGACCAACTTTTGCACAGATGTCGAGAAAGAAGTAGAGGCGGCTAGCTGGATAAGCTGCTTTCTCCACATCCGGATTCTATTTTCGGCCCTCTGAAATTTCCCGGCGGGAGGTACATAGAGTCGGACGGGGACACCTTGGCTAATCTGATCAAGGTACATTTTCCGGGCTTTACAAAGTTAGGACAAGAGGGAAGGATACCTCTGAGTCACCTGTGGCCCAACTGGGCCCGATTTTGCGGCTAGCCAACGAGATTTTTACCCCTGCCAGGGTCAGGTGGGTCCTGAAGTCCTTCAGTCCTTACAAGTCTCCCGGTCCGGATGTTATATATTTAGCATCAACACGCCTACAGGGCTGGTTACTTGACAGACACGGCCCTAAGCACAGCAGTAAACCTAATCGAAGGACAACTGAAGCTGAAAGACCTTGCGATTGAAACCTTTATGGACATTGAAGGAGCCTGCAACTACACCTTGGGAAAGGTGATCAGAGCGGCTATGATCTCACATGGAGTGCTTATGGCAGTTGTAGAATAGTCCTGCTATATGTTGGCCAATAGAAACCTAACTACAACTAAGGGTGATACCACTTTATGTGGAACCGTAGACTCTGTATGTCCGCAGGGAGGTGTTTTATCAAAATGAATTCCTTCATCTGCTCACGAGCCAAGGCCACCAAGTTATAGGCTATGCGAAAGGCATATTGGTTATCGTGCGAGGTCAGCATCTGGATGCGTTCTTCGGAGTAATGCAGCAAGCACCAGAAGGTATAAGTGGAGAACCACGGGTACACTGGAACTGGCAGGACAACAACTGAAAATCAGAGGAGTTATCCTAGATAAGAAGCTGTCATGGAACGAGCACCTGAAAAACAAGTGCAAGAAGCTAGTAGCGACTAGAGAGCCATACGGAAAAGCTGGGGCTTGAAGCCGGAGACACTTATCTGGATCCCAGCGATTCTTCGACCCAGGTTTACCTATGCAGCTATGGTCTGGTGGAGCAGGATCAAACTATCTACTGGACACCCACAATGGCTTCGGGGGCACTTACAGGTTTGGAGCCCCTCCATCTCGCCATCAGGGCCGTGGCTGCGAAAGCGGCCTGGAAATTAAATATGGTAAAGGATAGCAGTATCTCGACAATAGTGCGGATACCAATCGATATTGGAATGGCTTAACGATGAGGCAAACCTGCCCAGTGATGGAAAAACTAATGCACAGATGGCTCCAAGAACAGGGAGAACGCAGAAGCCGGTGTATATCGTAGAATGAATAGAATGTGTTTCTCAATTGTAATGGGATCCTATTCTACAGTTCTGCAATCTAAAATTATAGCCATACTTCAGTGCGCCTATAAGGCAGGGAAGTATGGCAATAAAAGGAACATTCGCATCTGCTCAGATAGCAGGCATGCTGTCATAGCCCTCAATGGAAGGACGACCAAGTCACTACTAGTCTGGGAGTGCTTTAAGGCACTAAATAGGCTAGCGACAGACAACCAAGTCAATCTGCTTTAGATCCCTGGACACAGTGGAATCAAGGGCAATAAGATGGAGTTCTGTCTGTGGCTGCAGGCAGGCTAAAATACTCTTAGGCTCAAAGCTAAGCCCCCACCGAGCTAGGGAATTACTCAAGCTCAGGAGAAAGGAAGTCCAAGTCCTAACAGAAATGTTTATAGGACACGGAAACCTCCGGTATCACATACATAAGATAGGGCTTGAAGAAAGTCCACTCTGTCGACTGTGCGGAGAGGATAGTGAGACATCTACTCATTTCCTCTGTTACTGCCCTGCGATTGCGGGAAAACGTGTAACACTCACAGGCAGTATCTGCACCAACGAGTCTGAAATATTGGCCAACAGCGTGGCAGCGGTCCTCTTCCTTTTGAAAGGGCTATGGAAATATACGGGATATATCCAACAGATACATGATATCCCTAAGTTATATAGGATATTTTTCAAGATGTACAGAATATACCCAATATATCCAGGTTATTCCTAAAATAACACGAATATCTCCAAGATATACAGGATATCCCCAATATATCCAGGATATAACCAAGAGACTTTAACTAATAACTCATTTTTTTGCAGAAACATTCCTAATTTCAGTCAAAAATTCAATCCTTTGGTTAAAAATCAATTTTTTTAGCTGAAAATTTAACTGCTCTGTGTTTTGTTAAAAACTTATCTATAACTGAAAGATGACTCCTTCGGTTGAAAATTCTTTCTGGTAAAATATTAATTTTTTTAAAGAAAAATTCATCTTTTTGTTTTTTTTTACAGATTTTGACAAAAGTCGGATGCATTTTACTAAAATGAATAAAAACTTTTAGTGCGCCATTTTGTTTTTTCTCACTTTTGATTAGAAATTTGAAATCAGCGAGTTCAAAAACATAAGAATCACCATCCAATTTTTATATACGCATCTTGGTCTATTTTGCCGTATATTCTTTTTAATCTAGCCCACTGTGCGGCGGGGACAGAGAAACGTTTCGTTGGCCCATCCAGTGTGTTTTCGTTGTTAAGAATACTGATACTTTCGGTGATGCTCAAATTCTAATTTTGGTTCAGAAAATTTAAACAAATTCTGCACTTAATATTTTGCTTAAAAAAAATTTAACTTTTGTGCATGCTGGAGCCAGGGAAAAGGTCCTTTTCAAACTTACTTTGCAGTTTTAGGTGATTTATCAAGTTATTTTGAATTTCTTTGAATTCTGCTTATTTCCCGATAATTCACTCGAATTATAGACAATTTCTGTTTGTTTGTTTTTAAATCTGGACGTTTGAAACATATTTCGAAAGTAATTTGAACAAGAAATGGGGTTTCCATGGTCTAAACCTGTTAACTAACAGTCTTTCCGCAACTGATTTTTTTGTATTTTCTGGACAATTTTTTTATATTTGTTTAGTATCCTGCAAACGAAATCGCCAAATTACTTTTTGTTTCTTTTTAAAATATTTCCGAAAATCGTGGTTTGGCATCTAGAGCATAAGTCTGCCGTCTAAACTTATTAAGTGATTATAGCGTCAAATGAGAAATCCATGTTTTTTCTCACAACGGCTCATTTTATTCGTAGAACAACAGGTTTACAGGTTTATACTACGCAACCTTCAAATATTTGTATAACTGCTGTTTTCGAAAAATGAATATACGAAAACTTCCTTTTAATGCCAAGCAGTGCCAATTTGCTAGAAGCGGCGGCCTTAAAATGTGGTGCAACTTTGCTCTCTTATATTTGGGACCGCTGTTGTCCCAAACAAAATAACGTAAACCTACTGCAGCAGTCCATCTTTTACATTCATATAAAATTTCTAATTTCAAAATCAAATAGCTACATTTTGTATTCCTAATCGAGCAGAAGGATGGAAATTTTGGTTTTTAATTTTTTTGTGATTGGAAGGGCGATGTCTATTATTATTATGCCCCATGATTTTTCAATTTAAAGAAAACTTTTTATTTTTAATTTTTTTTTTATTTGGAAGGAAGAAAATTTTGGTTTTTAATTTTTGGAAGAGGTAACTTCTGATTCAAAAATGTGGATAAATATTAAATTGAAAAATTATGAAATTACATATATGCTTGAACTAAAAAATGTTCAACTTGAAAAATTAGGTGAAAAGCTCTTATAATTTGTAGAATAATTGTCTATTTGAAATAAGAATAATTCAATTTGTTATTTTGTTTCTGAAGTTCAATAAGACATTTTCTCCTGCTTTATTTTTCTGACAATCATCATTCTACTGCCAGGTCTCATCCTCCTGACGAGCCACCACTTGGTTCCAGGACGACTTCTCTTACTAGGCAAAGGGCTCTACCTACCAGGCTTCCTTCTTCTGATGGGTCTGTATATGAACTTGACCAGCTAACCTTTATTCGGCTTTTTCCTAAAAAGAATCCAAACCTGCTATTCGGACTTCAAAGATACACTTTTCCTGCGGATAAATTAATTTTATTACGCGAAGAAAGAAATCAGTTTATACCTGTACCAATCCAAGAACTGATTGTATTAACAACAGTTTCTGGAGACATCTATGCAACATTGGAGAGTAGTGATCATCTTGCTGGAATATATACATATAATTCTTGCACTCACAATAAAGGACGTGTAAAAATAAATATGAGAAACGGAGCGGTTACCCAATTAACAAAACATGAAATGTTGGAAGTTCCAGTAGGCCGCGTTCGTCCGATCCTATATAATTATATAATACAGCATGTCAACCACAATCCTCAACGTCATTTAATAAATTAGAAGTGTCAGAACAAAAATCTGCTTCGCGCTCGGGCATATTTACACCTCGTATTTCGCGCTCGGCTATATTTTCTTTGTACTTGGAATACTTGAAGGAAAATGTTAATACTAAAACAAAGAACCAAAATAAATTTAAAACAGTGTTTGTAGTTAAAAATTAAGTTTCTCGAAACTTTGTAGGCTTTGAGGTACGTATTTTCATCAGGTTATTCGCGCTACGCGCTTGATTTTTAACAGACATTTGTAAATTTATATTTATTTTCTGGATTACCTGAAAATAAATTTTTTTTATCTAAAATCCTTTCTTCAGCCATTTTTCTCTTTCTCGCGTTGTTATGTCACAAATAGGTTTTTCGTTTTTATATTATTTTTTGTCTGTCATATGGCTCGTAATTTGATGTGGTGGTGACAAATTTCGGACAATTCTAATACTTTCTCAATCATAAATGATGGAAATATAATAAATTAAAAGCAAATTTGTATGCCTTTTTTGGGTGAACAACTTTTGTTTATCAATTTGGTTTGTAATTTTTGTCGTTTTTTTCATAAATGTTTCTCCTTTATTTAAAATTTTATTTTTGTGATTATAACATCAAAAAAGGCGTCCTTTAATTGTTACATAATTTGGTTCACAAAAAATGTGTAGATGTGGTTCAGGTCCAAAACTGTTGTGAAATATGTTTTATATAACCCTTTTCGCTCTCGACAACATTGAATTTTTTTATTTTCAAATTTCATTTTTTACGAATAAAGCAAAATATACGCTTTTTATTAAGAATTGATTCTCAAGAAATTCGTAGATCTTTACTGGTATAAAAACATTCGTTTATTAATTTTTTTCTGATTTCGCATGATTTAACCACAAAACGGAATTTTATAATTTTCAGTTCTATTTGTACAGGCAATATTAGAATTTTTAAATGCAATGATTATCTTTTCATAACTTTTTTTTCATATTTTACGCTGTTTGGCTTCTAATTTTGATTTTTTAAAGATTTTACAATTTTATAAATGCTATAACTCTAATAGCTGTATTTTTATCGCAAAAAGCCATTAGCACATATTGTTTTGCTTTCTGAGTATTATTTCGGAGTGCACGAACATCTCGTACTTCGCTCTCGATTTTCTGCCAAATGTGAAGTGTGCCAATGTGAATTTTACCTGTTACTTTTCGATGAGAGGCGACATAACCTTCCTCACCTTACTGGATCAATCCGCTTCCTTCACATCGCTTGAGAGTCCGGAACGAGAGTCACACTCGATAGGGGCACTTTCGACACACTAGTGCATCGCTTCATTCATATTTTTCTTTTGTTTCCTTTTTTTATGTACATATTTATCTTGGGACTCCGATAACGACGAGAGAAAGCAACTGTCAGCGGGACCTTCATGATCAACAAACAGCACACACAAGTTAGGATTCACGAGGTGATCCCATCCGCAGGATGGAAAGAAAACGAAGGATGGCGTGAGTAGCCTCTCTTGCTCTTTTCTATTGACGGACCAAACCAGAGGGAAAAGAAAATCATTGAGAGGTATAAAGAGATAGGTTGAATTGTGGAACCACTTATATGGCCAAGGAAAAGGGAACCACAAACGGAATGGTCACCTGTTACCTACCTACATACCGTGATCCCCGGAAACGGCAGATGACGCTACCGTCTAGTGTTTCATTCCCAAACACGCATAAGTATTTCCCGTAGTTTTGGTGGGTTTCGAGTGGTACTAATCGTTGTGAAAAAGAGTTCAACTCAAACCCACCGGGACAATTTTATTAGCCAGATCTTTTTATTGTTTTGCCTCCAGAATGTTTCTCACCCCTTCCCAGCAAGATGACGTTCGCCGACGATCCTGGAGTCAACGATGGGCAGATAACATCAAACCAAGCGGTGTTGCGTTTTGAATGGCTCAACAGCGACGGACTATAAAGCCAACCAACTCACTAGGCTAAGCGCGTTTCAACACTATCGTTTCGTGCTTACTATATGTCACATCGTAGAGAGGATAAACGTACCATTGACCAATTAACTCCGTTAAAATTGTGAATTTTATTAAAGTTTTATTAAAGAGACTAAAGAAGGGAAGCTTTATTAAAGATGGCTGAAGAGCCAAAATGATCCGCAGGGAGATGTTATTCGAAGGGTTAAGCCTTTTTTCGTATTCTGGCAGAGTGTTTTGCCGGCTTGTTAGAAATTGTATGAGTCAAGATACCGCCAAAACGCTTAGCCAGCCTTCTTAGTGCTGTGCATTGAATCACTGAAAGGGAAAATTTCTATTAGTTTGATTGTTTGCTATTAGATTAACGAACGTTCTTTAAATAAAAAAAATGTAAGGAATTGAAAAATAATTAATAATTTTATTATCTCCTTTTTTGTCATTTCGTAAACCAAATCTCCAGAGTGTAGACATCGGTTTGTGTCCCAATAACGATTATGTTACGAATTGTGTAGAGACTTTTCCGATTTGTAACGGGATGATAACCGGAAATAAAGTAATGTTCTATCAATGTCGAATGATGTGTATCGGTATGAAAAGTTTATTTGAGTTTAGGAATAATTGACTCCCTTTAACAATTTTATTTCTAGGACCAGAGTAGGTTTTAAAAGTTTGATTTCTCTTTTATTTATTATCATTTAGTTGATGTTGATGTTGATATTTTTTTGTTTGCTAATGTTTTTTCAGCTTATCTTAGGCTAGGAGCAAATTCCCCCTTCCCAGTACTGAGTGAGGTAAACCAATTATAAATTACGATTTATTATGTAGTAAATAGATTTTATTTTTACCGGGCAAGAAAAATCTACTTACAAAACTTATCGGCATTATGTTCAATACTATTATATCAAACGTATATTATAATTATTTATGTATCTCGGCCTCAGATTGCTAATTCAGATATTGGGATATGAAGTGCACATTGTATTTTTCATGATTAATTTAATATTTGCTACTTATTCCGCACTAATTTTCATTCTGAGCTACAAGGACAAAAATATATATTAAAATAGAATATCTAGATATTACCGGATAATATCTTAGCGATTTAACTATAGGATAAAATTCTAGATATTGAAGCAGAGTATCTGCAACTATTAAAAACAAGATTTTGTCTAGCAATACCAAACATGTTAAACAAAAGAAATTACTCTCACCAACTGAGAAATATTGCTAGACAGTGAAAACATTGGCTCAAGCTCTTCGTTAGTCAATTCGCTGATTAAAGAAAAAAAACATTTAAAAAGTTAGGATGAAGGTATTATTAATTTTGTTGTTCAAAAAAAAGTTTTGGTTTAGACAAACCGAAATTTTTGCACCGAACCGGTATACCCAAAAAACTTACGGTCATTTAAAATAATTGTAAAAATTAATTAAAAACTGTGTTGTAGACAGAACTTTGACCAAAGAACAATCCTTTGGAGTGCATTGGTTGACGGCATTAAGCTAACTGTATAAAACTGATAAATGGTATTTTTACGGGTTTTTTCTCTTTTTTGGTTTTATTTTAATCTAATTATCAAAACGCCTTAATTTTTGTTGTTTCAAAAATTATCGGCAAAATCTAAAATTTCCAATTTTTTAATATTATGTGATATTTTGATGCGTTCACGGTGAGTAAGCTAAGTCCCAAGAATCAAAACGAACCTATTTACTGAAATTCTGTGTGTATCAAGATTTTGTTTATATTTTACAAGTACACCACGGTTCACCAGGCTTATGTTTACGTTTTGTGTTATACGATTTCTCCGATACTGTGAGGGATTATTGACAGTTTATGTTCTATTATATACATTTTGCATAGTTTTTCAGTATTTTTCCGTATTTTTTCGTAGTGATGTGTAGTTTTTTATAGTTGTATGCATTTTTCAGTATTATTCATATCTTTTTCTTTATCACCTGTTTTTTTTAAGTTTTCTGGGTTTTATTAACTTCCAAAGTAAAACATAAATTTTAATATAACAGCAACATAATTAAGTTAGGTTCCCTAGATTTTGGTGTTTATTTATAAATCAAGGGTAGGAAAAAACCCGGAATCAAAATACTGGAAAATTGTACCTTAATTCTTTGCTTTTTTATTCGTATTTCTTTGCCAAAAATCTTCTTTACGAATCGTTTTTTTGCCTTTGTTTTCTTCGTCTCGATTAGACATTTTCGAACTGATTTTTGACGGGACTTATTTCGAAATTAAAACGACAACCTTATACGAATTTCATTGTATAATGTAAAAGAAAGATTAACTTCATTAAAAACAAAAGACGATCGGTTTCGCCTTTACTCTGTCGGTCTCGCCTTTTTACATATTATTCTCTCTTGCATGTGAGTACGGCCCATACTCTAAACGAGCAAGCGCTCGAATTCGGCAGTCTGCAACGTTCGGGCTCAAAAATATTTTTGATTGTTTCTTCCAAAGTTTTTCTTTTAGAGTTCTGAAATTCTCTAGAAAACTTATTTGAACTCTAATGAAAAATTTTCTCGCTGACAGTTTTGCGAAGTCGAAAATTTCCTTCGATACTTTTTTTCGAGGAAGCTCGAAAAATACGAAGCGTGGCGCGAATTAATTGAAATAAAAATATTAATTAACAAATTGCATTTTTTTACTTAACTCAAGCATTTGGAGCATCGCTAAAGCATTTCACGGTATTGCAACAAATTTGAACTTATTTCATCAATAAACAACGAAGTTTCGACGAGTTGAGCACAAAATATGCATTAGATTAGATCTGAATATTGAACCAGTTTTTATTTTTTATTTCGTAAAGCCAAGTCAAGTCGAAAAATGTTTATGATATAATTTGTGCCTTTTTTAATTGTCTATAGTATAATATTTTTCCCTTCATTTTCTGACTTTTTTATCGGGACAATTCTTTCTGACATTTTGCCTCGCGAAAAGAGGGATGGAGAATATGCCGACACGCCTAAGCGATTGTTGGACGGAGGCCCCCAGTTATATCGACACATGGCAGCTATATATTTTTATTTTGTAATTATACAAAAATTATAATATAAATATCTGATGTCAATAATTTGACTGTCGATAATTTAGATCAGTATTTTATCAAGGATCTGATTTTGAATTCTCTCTTTGGCATTGTAAGTAAACTAGTTATGAGTATACTACTTTCGGAACAGGACTTTAAAATAATGCAACATCATATGAGTCTTTAGCCCAAAAACATAAGGTCAGCATTTAATTTTCATGGACTTTAGATCCAAAATCCACCTTCTTTGACTTCTTTTTTCTGTCCCATGAAAGTTCTCTAGAACAAAAATTAAAACTATAAATACAGATCCCTCTAGAAAATTTTTTGAAACTGCATTATTACTTCGGGGATATGAGATTTTTTCAACAAAAAAAAAATAATAATAAAGTTTTTATTTTTTCTTGATTATATTACTGATGGCATTATAAATAGATACCAAAGAATTTCCCTATCGGATCGGCGCCGCATACACACCTAGCCTCAAAAAGCATCCCTTAGACGGGTAGTAGCCCTGTTTTTGGGCTATTATATATGAAAGGATGTATTGGAGGGGAAAAGTAAATAGAAGTAGAAATATTTAGAATAAAATTTGCAATAAAAAAGGTCCTGTACACTTTTGCTGTACAGGTCATAGTTGATGGGTAATTAGCTGCAGGAGTGGGGTGGGGAGTGTTTTGTCGTGTGCTGCGAAATATACTCGCGCGCTTATTTTTGGCTCCTAGTTTGTTAACGTTTAGTTTTTCGACAAAAATGCATAGAAGAAAATTTGAAGAGCAGAAAATTTCATTTTCGGACCAATACATGTTGTTGCATAACCTCAATGTGGAGAGGCATAATTAATTTTTTTAAGTTCACGTTCAAGCATAGGAGCCTCACTAGCACACCACCATTGAGGTAGAGTTTTTTGCATTTTTTTTTACAGTGGTCTCCTCTGTAGGCCTATTCCGCTCATCTTCATTTTATAATATTACTCGGATAAGATAAAATTTTAGATATTCTTAGTGTCAGTTGCATATTGTTTAATAGACTTATTTTAAGTTTTGACTTTGCGAATAAACCCCATTTTGCATGCGCAAACAATGGATATAATCAGGCTTCCTGAAGCTGGTGTTTCTTTTGTGTAAACGGGTGATAAGCTGCTTTTTTCCAATCCCACTCTAATGGGCCAAATTTTATCCCTCGCCACATTTGAATATAATGAAAAGCACGATAAGAATGTTGACGAGCAGCGGCAGAAGTAGGCGGAAGTCCAAAAAAAGCACAGCATCTTTAATTATTCAGACTAATTTCAGAGGATGGGACCTTAAAAATTCCAAAACAAAGCGCTCCCCCACGGTTATCATTTCATCATGTATTGAAATAGGGTTGTCGAAAATCGTCGCAATATCTTCAAATTTTGCCAAGAGTATATGCCTCCTGAGCAAAGTAGTCCTTTTTTGTTTTCCGAGCCTGAAGAAAGAGGACGTAGTATTAAGCGTTGTGAACTGTAAAGTCGAGTTTTAACGTTTCCTTGAACTTATTTTAAAAAGAATGTATCTTTTACCGCTGGAGAGAAAGAAAGATAGAGAGAGAGAGAGAGCAATTGCTAAAACAAATAAATCGACATCTTATCCGACTACAAAAGAGTTATTATAATCAGCCTATGTTATAGCCTGTAGCAACGTTCGTCTTAAATCCTTTATCTTCAAATCTTTTGTGTAATTGAGAAACAAAACAAGCTTTATTTTTCAAGTTGCTCAATAATTTTTTTGTCGTAAATGTACAGTTTAACTCTCCTGAAATAAGATTTCAGATGAAATATTTTTTAGGAGTCGTTGCTGACGTTAAATACTCTTTAAACTAACTTCTGAGATAAAATGAAAAATCGAGAAATATTAATACTTTACACGTAAATGTTAAATCAGGGTTTCTAGCGTTAATTCTAATAATATTTCTAGGTAGTTTCCAGTTTTTCCAGAATGGAGAAATAATTATTTGCGCAAATACCTTTTTTAAGGTGAAAAAGTTCTTTTCTTGAGCTAGCAAACTGTAACCTAATTTAGCAGCTAAATCGCTCTGTTTTAATGGAAAAAGATCTGAAATTAATCAAAAACCCTAACTACAAGGCGCTCGCAAAAATTCATTTTGGATATTGCACGAGATTTCCTTGATTTCTCCCTGATGTCTCCTTGATCAATTTTTCATATTTCCTAAGCAGTAGAAATAGTCGACTCGGAGTAAAGCGAATTGCTGGAAGGTCTTTACGGCTTTACGGCTCAATGTCGTAGGCATGATAAACATCGATAAATAAAGGCCCTCACAACTGATCGACCACGTAGAATCCAGTAAGTTTGCCTCAATGTTCCAAGAGTTAGCTGGACACCACCATGACGACAGCGTCGATGATGATGATCAATAAGAAGAGTCGTCAGCGTTGATTCAGAACTGAAAATGAGAGGATGTTTCTCATCAGAATCCAAAGTTGAATTCTTCAACCTACCTCCAACACGAAGAAGTTGTTGAGAATCTAGGTAAGGTTTTAAACGATCTAACTTGCTTTTGGAAGGAAGAAGCCTTCCTGATGATAGAGCCTTAAGGTTTGGTTCAAAATAAAATTGTTGTTCGTGTCCAATCGAATCTAACCGAGCTTTCGTAAGTTTTGAAGGTGAAAGAAATGATGACTTTGAACAGGATTGCTGAAAAACATGTTGGATTAATCTTCGTAAAAAGGCAGTAGCTCGTAGAAGTTTATCCAAAGAAGAGTAGCGATTCAGAAGCACTCACATAGTTAAAACACAGCTAGAAGTATGAACTTTTAATGTTCGCTTTTCTAAGTCTACTTCAAAATTAACTGAGGTTGGAATTTCAGGCCAAAGATCGGGAAACAGAATCCAATTGGGTCCTTGCCACTAAAAAAGGAAATGATGATAGCTCCTTATGTGAGAGACCTCTTGAAGCACAATCAGCAGGGTTGCTTGATGATGAAACATGATGCAAAATTGATGATGGTAGAGTGATTTGCATTTCTAAAACTCTATTGGATATGGAGGTCTTCCATTTTGTAGGATGTCCGTAAATCCAGGCTATCGTGACTGTTGAATCGCACCATAGATGAATGGGAACATCCAACAAAAGTGTTTTCTGAACGTTATGCGTAAGTCGAACAAGAAGAAATGCTCCACACAGTTCTAGGCGTGGTAACGATATCTGTTTTAAAGGAGCGACCTTAGTTTTTGAAATCAATAGCGTAACTGACTTTGTATCAGAACCAGATGTCACAAGAAGATAAACTGCTGCGGCAAAGGCTCTCTCCGAAGCATCGGAGAATCCATGCAGCTCACAGGAACCAGAAGATGAACTAAATTGTATCCAACAAGGTACTACAATTAAGGATATGTCACGCATGCTGCCACGATATGCAAGCCAACGTTGGCGAATCTCGTTCGGAAGAGGATCATCCCAGGCGATTTTTAAAAAGCCAGAGAGTTTAAATAAGGATCGTGGCTGTTATTACAACTGGACTCAACTATCCCAGTGGATCGAAAAGTTGAGCTATCTGACTTAAAACGGTACGTTTTGTGATGACATCTGGACAGGCTGGTAACTGAACGTCAAAAGTTATCACATCTCGTTGAGGATTCCAAGACAGGCCTATCATATAAAACCATTGCTGGAATTCTAATAAAATAGGTTGAGACGAAGCTCGAAGTTCATGTGGAATTCTTTCTAGTAGATCAGAATCACTTGACATCTATTTGCGAAGTGAAAAGCTGCCCGCTGTGAAAAGTCGATGTAACTGATTCTGTAAATAAATTGCCTCCTCGAAGTTATCTGCACCTGTGATTACGTCGTCTACGTAAATTCGTCGATGTACAACTTCTGCTGCTTTTGGATAATTTTCACCTTCATCAAAGGCGAGTTGTGAAATGCAACGAAGTGCAGGAAAAGGAGCACAAGACAAACCGTAAGTAACAGTCGTAAGACAAAACGTTTCAACTGAGTCATTTGGTAATCTTCTCCACATGATCAGTTGAAGATCCTGATTGTCTCTGTGTACCTAGATTTGTTTATACATTTTTTCTACGACATCACATAAAGCTATGCAAAAACATCTCCAACGAAACACAATGTCGACTAGATTTGGGAGAAGTGTAGCTCTAGTTTGCAAGCATTTATTGATGGAAATTCCTGCTTCAGTCTTCTGCGATCCGTTGAAGACTACTCTCAACTTCGTAGTAGCGATGGATGTGGAAGGTAGAAGGAACGAGAATAATCACAAAGATTAAAAGACTCACTGCTAGGCACCATGTGGCCAAGACTTTCGTCACTCGCGAGGTGACGTTTCATGCGCTGAAGCATCCGGAAGGCTGGCCGAAAAGAATTGCCAAATGATGAAATGTTTTGCTTCATTGGAAGACAAACAACATATGGTCCTTCTGGAGTGCGTGAATGAGTTGACACGAAGAACTCCTTACACTCTTATTCTTCAGACGTTAGTATGCACTTCAGTTGCTTCAAGCAACAAATCTCCTGTAGTTTTCCCAGATAAGGTCCAACCGAAGTATGTTTCCTGAGCAAGAGGAGCGTTTAAGAGACCTTTCCGAATGTTCGAAAGTAGAAGATAAGGAAAGCGTCTGCTCCTATGATCACGTCGATCACTTTTGAGTTACCGAAATCTGGGTTCGCTAGATTTAAACCTCGAAGATAAGACCAATTTCCATTGCCCTTTTCAAAACGTGGGCGATATGGAGTAAGACGCGGAAGCACGAGCGCGTCTAGTGGATACTCAAATTCGGATTCGAAACGTGGCGCAAGAATACACGAGACTGCACCGTGAGTTGGTGTAGGTGGCCCCGCACTGATAGTTAACAGACCTAACCCACAACTTGAACGCGCGAGCCTGAGTCGTTTTGCGAGAGACTCAGATACGAGAGAAACTTCAGAACCCTGATCAAGGAGTGCACGCACAAACACTGAAGCACCACTAACTGACTTGACCTTAATGACAGCTGTAGGTAATAAACCTTTTACTCTAGGTCAAGTTACATGATTGATGCTGAGATGATGAATGCTGGAAAATGTACGATCTTCGCCCTAAGTTAAAGGTGGCTGATGAGTGATGTTCGATTTCATTGCATTCTTATAACGCATGGTGTGATGTTTTTGATCACATAATCGACACGTTCTTGATGAAGGACATTCGCTTGTTGAATGTTGACGCAGACAGTTGAGGCATAATTTGCTTTTAGCTGCAAAATCCTTTCATTGTATTGCATTCATAGCCCTGAGTTGAGCGCAATACATTAAGAAGTGTCCTTGCCCACAGCCGAAACATTTTCGAACTTGATGAAAATACTGAGACTGATCTGTTGAAGGGTGAGATGCTGATGCAGAACTCTTGATGGACACGCGGCTTTCTTTACCATTCTTAAATCCATGTGATTTGTCATTCGACTTTGAATTTAAAGAATCCTTAAAGTTATCTGGATTGCCTTCAAGAATCTTCAATGTGCGAATCTTGCCCTCAAGAAATGTGTAATCCAGTAAGTTGGTTAGCTGAAAGACTAAGAAATGGACCAATGGTCAACTGGACATTTGAGTGTTTGACAGCCTCTAAGTTTTCTTCAGCTGTATTGGCAAGATCTTCCAAATTCGAAGTCGATTCCGATTTTAAAGGCTTTGAAGAAAAGAGAATAGACAAGTGAGTATTTATCAATATTCTCTTATTTTCGTAACGTTTTACTAACAAATTCTACGCACGCTCATAATTTTCGTTTTTAACAGGAATGTTCTTAAGGCGCTGAGCCTGTTAAATTTGTTTTTTGAATTATGTAATTTAACAACATCCGCGATTTCTGTATTTTTAAAAATAAGGAATTTAAACAAGTCCGAAAAATTAGAACACTTGGTATAATTCCCAGAGGAAGTTGGTAAGGTAATTTTCGGAAATGACCTTACAGAAGATGATGAGACATGCTGGATAATGCTCATTGTAGAGTTAGATGCCTGTACGGAGGAAAGAGAATCGATTGCATTAAAGAATTTACCCTTAGCAACTTGATACAACTTGATTAATAATGTTTTTTTTAATTTTCACAACGACAAAAACGTCACGACGACTGATTCTTACTTGCAGAAGGTACACAAAGTTCTCACTGATTAAAGACATATGATCTGTCACTGAAGCTGACAGACGTTCCCACTCTCTAACATTCTTCCTAATAAGAAAATTGTAAGTTGTTCAAATATTGGTCAGTTTTAGTAAGTGGCATTTGCCATAGAGACTAGTCTTCGAAACATGCGCATGAAAAAATAAGCTCTTTGGCAAAGGTCACTTGCTAGGTTTTTTTGTTGGACAACAGACGTGCACCATGCACGATCAAAAAATCAGGTTTGGAAAATGGGGAACATCCAGAATATCGCCATCTTAGTTCCATACTAGGACACTCCTACCTATGGCAACGACTCAGATCAGGCCGAATGAGGCCAAGAAGCCATGTTACTACCAGTTTCAGCGGTTCCGTTAACACGTTAATACTTACACTAGACTGTGTTTGCAGAACTGCCTCTCGGTAGCGGTAAAAGTACTAAAAGGAAGTTCTGCAAAAGGGGACACAAGTCAGAAGTACCGATCATCCAACTTTCATCATTACCTGTCACTTAATTCTTCCGCAAGGAAAGTCGATGTATATCCAGTAGCCATTTTGAGAAATAGGTCTCAAGAAAATCCCTGATTGATGTTTGGTTTTTGATTATGTTACGAAAGTCAAGGTTAGCCCTTTTGATACCGGCAATTACTTCTGCAAGCTTTTCAAGTTAAAACAGAACAGATTACCCCAAGTTCAAAATCTTAAATGAAAACCCCTCTTTCTATCGTTTCTCGATAGATGGCGCTTTAATCGACGATATTTAATTTTTCTTCATTTTACTGTTACTGAAAAGGCACGCTTACGATTCTGCAATACATTAACAATAAAAAATATACCATCATAATTGTGACATGACTGACCACGGAAAAAAAGAATTTTTCAAATCGCTGCAGAATTTCTGGATGAATGCAATAAAAATGGTAAATATTCCTAAATTTTAGCTCAGGGATTACTGTAGATTTAGGTCAGAAGAGGCTATCGAAGTATTACGAAAGTGTTAACTTTTTTCTTTCCTTAAATACAGTAAATTAGAAAAATACATTTAAGACAAAACTCATTTTGTTAGATCAAAAATTATTCCGAATACTACTTTACAATAGAGTATCTAACCGTACGAGAAAAAATTGAAATGGTTCTGGTTTATGGAGAAGCTAGAAAAAATCTTGATAATGCTGTCAATCTCTACACTCAGCATTTTCCAAATAGAATTCTGTCACGTGCTTCATTTTATCGTACTATTAAAAAATTTACTACCGATGGAAGTGTTCAACGTACGAAAAAGACCTGTAAAACAACAGTCACTGGAGAAAGTAATGAAATTTCTGTATTAGCAGCAGTGGCCAATAATCCTCACGTTAGTACACGAGAAATTTCTCGTGATTCCTGAATCGTTCAGAGCAGTGTTTGGAAAATTTTGAAACGTAATAAATTTTATGCGTATCATGACTTTTTACACCAAGAACTTCATGGCGTTGATTTGCCAAATCGGGTAGTATTTTGTCAGTGCACGCAAAGAAAGGTTCGGTTGCGGCAACCAGAAGTTGGGTTGTTCTAACCGAACTATCGGGTTGCCTATGGACTGACCATACTCATGGGTTGCTGTAACCGAACTGGTTCAGTTGTTCCAAGTTTGGTCACTT
>JAAAKG020185846.1:0-25313 GCA_010014905.2 Druon quercuslanigerum | reverse complement strand
CTAAGCATTCTTATTGCTGGAAGCTTGGGCTTACTCAAAATTCCCTCGATAAACGAAGCGTTTGAAAATTGTCTAACCTTGTTTTTATACTGATTGACAAAAACATTTATAACTTTTTTATTAAACAAAAAAAATAAATTTTTAATTGAAAATTATCCTTCGAACGTTTTGAAGGACAGTGTATAAAATTTTTATCTTAAAATATTAAGGACTTCGTCTTTCGGCGCGAGTTGAAGTGAAAATATTTAGTAAATTTGCTAGTCTGAAAAATGAAATTTTTTTTATTTTTTCCAGAAACGGTAAAAGATACAACTTTTTTCTCGAAAGAAAAAAGATGCGCCATGAAATTTTCTACAAAAAGATGTTTTAAAAAGTTAAATTTTCGAAAACTGATTTTCAAGTCATCAGGGGCCAACTCGAGAGGCCTGAAGCGGCTAAGCAAATTTTATCCGTGGTTATAGAATCCGAAGTCTCAATTGTAGGTCCATTCCATAGGAAAACCTTTATTTATACCATCATAAATACCTGAAGTGAATAACTCTTTATAAAAATTGTTTGATAACATTTATTATTTCAATATAAAAAAAACTCTTTTTGTCTATAAATTATTCAGGTTTACTGCGAATCAAGTGAACAATCGGGAAACCATTTGCATGCAATATTGTTATACACAAAGATTAGGCTAAAGTGAGTTAATTTTTTCTTGAAGGAAAAGCGAATTAAGCCATGCGCTACGAGCAAAAACGAGTTGAATCTTTAACTCTTTTTTTGCTCGTAGCGCATGGCTTAATACGCTTTTCCTTCAAGAAAAAATTACTCACTTTTGCTCGGATTTATTTTTAATTAAAAATCAGCCTTTCGGAGCAAACACAAGTTAATTGGCCAACGCATTTTGGCCCGCACTCATATTTCCATTCGGTTCAACTGTAACTGGAATTGAGATTCATTTTTGACTACGATATTTTTATTCCGATCGCGCCTGGATGATCGAGAATGAATGAAATTATAGGATTTATCTCCATAATAACTCACGCGAAATTTGAACGATATATGAGAATCAAAAAACGTTTTCACAAATCGAATTGGTTCCTTAGAAGAAACAAATTTATTCTTCTTAGATACATCAATGCTAAATTGATGCCTCGAAAGTTAGATTGGAAAATTAATATTAAACGTTCAAAAAGTCAGTAACAATTATTGCTTAATTTATGATCAATCCGTTGGTCAGTTAATGCTGAAAATGATTAGAATTATACATTTTTAATAAAATTTATTTCTCATTGAGGCCGTATGATGATTTTTTTAATAAAATAAATAAATTTTAACATGCAAAATCTTTAGCCTAATCTTTGTGTATAACAATATTGCATGGAAATGGTTTTCCGATTCTTCACTTAATTCGCAGTATATCTGAATCATAATAATTATATATAATAATATAATAATTAATCATTTCTATCAGCTCCTTATTTATACACGAAATGAATTGGTCTTGATAAGTAATTATTAATAATTTTACCAAATTCTGTGCACCCTTTTATTTTGCACATGCATGTGAACATTTCTAAATCCTTTTTGTTAATTGATGTTTATAATTAAAATTTATAATTTTCGATGAAAAACACTAACATAATCCAAAATTGTTAAAATATTTAAATCTATTTTAAATTATATATATTTTTTGTTGTTGAAAATACAGGTTTTTATGTAAAGCCCTAACGTGACCTAAAATTGCTTAAACATTATTTAACTTCTTTGAAATTTAATGATTTTTTTAATTTCAATTTTTTACAAAAAACACTAACACGATTTGAAATTCTTAAACCTTGTCAATTTCATTATTTTAAATAAGAATCATTAATTTAATGTTCTAAATTTTTTTATTAAAAATACCAATTCAGATCGCAAAACACTAACATAATCCAAAATTTTTAAAAGATTATATATATTTTGTGCGAATGATAATAATTTTCTGTTTAAAATATGTGTTACATACCAATTATTGATATGAAACACCAACGAAACCTAAAATTTTAAAAAAATGATAAACCTTTAAATCTATTAATTTGCAAATTTGAAAATCTAAATTGCTGAAAATGTTTCAATTCTTTAAAATCTAATAATTTATGAATAAAAACACAGATTCCTAGTTTAAAACGCTAACATAACCTAAAATTGTTTTAAAAATTGCGAATATTAATGAATGGGGTTTAAAAATGCTAAATTCCGAAGAAATAACCCACACATTCTAACATTTTTAGACATTTTCAGTCTTCTTCGAAACTTTCTGATTTTCTACTTAAAATATTTGCAAAATACATTTATTTATTTCCAGCGATAGCACTAAAAATACAACATGCACAATATTTACAATAATTTAATAGATAACTTGAAAGTTTTAATTTAACCTCTTATGGGAAATTAATTTCCAACTCTAGCAAATTTTATTGAAGAAATTATGCAATAGTTAGTGTCATCCGAAAGTTTGAAAAAATTCAAGATGGCAGCTGGTGAAATTTGAAAAACAAGGTTAATATTTTTCATTTTTTACAATGGAAGCATTTCCAGCTTAGGAAGAGAATTAAATTTATTTTCAGGAATTTTGCAGTGGCAGTGACAATCAGTGACAATCAAAATTTAAAAAAAATCTAAAATGGCGTCTTAAGCTAAAATGATCAATGTAACGAATATTTTCACATTTATTGTAAAACTTTACCCTGATTCAAAACATTTGACAAGAGTAACTATTATTGACCACTATGAATATGATATAAATTTTTCGGACCAATGACTAGGGAAAACCTCCATACAGTGGATAATAGTTAATTAAGAGCACAGTAGAAGAAAAATAATTATTTTTAATATAAGTTTTTTAATACTCAAATTGACTTATCGATCCATTCAATTAATTGACTATTTTACATACATTAATATTTTAAATTAGTGATTATCGACTGTAAGTTGCACTATCCATTGTAGGCAGGTTTTCCCTATACACTACCGTCCGAAATTATGAGATCGATTGACGCAAGCACTATTAAAAATCACTGCTGGCTTTGAACCACGATAACTCAGTGAAAAAAAATGAAAGGAATTTAAGAAAAAACAGTTAAAAAGCCTATGTAACTCCACGTCTAGTAATGTCAAATAGATTTTTTAATCTGCTGAAGAGAATACAGCACGTGATAAGTTTTTTAAAAAATTCTAGATTTTCTAAATTTTTGTACTTTGACTTCAACTTTCAGCATGGCCTAGGAAAGTTTTTGCAAAAATCTGAAAATTATGCGACATAGAGCCTGAAATTTTATCTTTAAGTTAAGCTAAAAAACTTAAGAAATCTTTATCGGTTCCCGAGATACGATTAAAAATGTTCAATTGTATCTGAGTTGAGTTTTAGTCGACGATCACGGTTCTCGGCCGGTCTGCTGCTCGCCTCCTTCGTTGAAGCAGGACCAAATAGGCCACGCACAGAGGTGAGGCTTGATTGGGGCTCTCTTATACTTTTGATTCTGCTCAACAGTAATTTTTATTTCAACTTATTGTAAATTTTTAAAATTATTCGTTGTTTTTTTTAATTATTTACAATTATTTTAATTCATTTTAAAAAATTTTTATCAACTAGAATATTAATAAAAACTTAAATATATTTTTACGAGAGTAAACTATTTTTCAAACAAATTAAGCATTTACATTCTAAATAAATTATTTATATGAAAAAAACTTTAAAATATTAAAAGTGAATAATAGTGGAATTATCATTATATATTATTATAACTTCGGTTGTTATACATGGTTTTCTTGCACCTATTTATCGTAAATTTTCACGATTATTTGATACTCCAATTTTTTCGGCAATATAATTTTCATTACACCTACCCACTGTTTTATATTCAATTTATTTTGGAAATTGCATTATTATTCACTTTTAATATTTTTGAATGTTTTTCATAGAAATAATTTATTTAAAATTTGATCAAGTTGATCAAAATTTTAAGAAATAAAAAAAACTGTTCATCATTTTTTTATTCTTTAATATGGGGATAATTTTGAACTGAAATAATAGTAAACAATTAAAAAAAGAATTATTAATTTTAAAAACTTACAATAATTTTAAATAAAAATTACTGATGAACAGAATCAAAAGTATAAAAACCCGAATCAAGCATCACCTCTGTGCGTGGCCTATTCGATCCTGCTCAACGAAGGAGGCGAGCAGCAGACCGGCCGGGAACCGTGATCATCGACTAAAAACTCAACTCAGATACGATTGAATATTTTTAATCGTGTCTCGGGAACCGATGAAGATTTTTTAAGTTTCTTTGGCTTAAATTAAATATAAAATTTCAAGCTCTATGTCGTATAATTTTCAGTATTTTGAAAGAAAAGATTTTGCAACAGAAGATTTTTATTAGTGCTTGCGCCAATCGATCTCATAATTTCCTACAGTAGTGTAAGTATTGCTGACAAATTGGATTCATTCAAAATTTCGACTGCCACCGAATACTTGACAATTTTTGAAAATAAAATTGTTTAACTTGCAAGGTTAAAAGGCCTCTGTTGAAACATGGTGAAATTAATCATTTCTTTTCTAAATTCTAACCAACCGCCATTTTATATTTTTCAAAACTTCAGCTATCTCTGGATATTGTTTCCATAAATAGCTTTAGTCACATTATCAACTTTAAGAGGCTTTCCTTGAACAATGGCCAAATTAATCTTTTTTTTGTATTCCAAAGAGCCGCCATTCTGAATTTTATCAAAATTTAAAATTTGGTGCTCAGCACTTATTATGTAGCTGCTAACAAGATTTTTCGCAACATTCAGGTCTTTTATGTAGAAAAGTATAAGAAATACTTTTCTTTGTCATCTTTTATGGGTCAGCCATGTTAAATATTTCAAACATTTGTATTTTTACTTCGCAATATTTTTTTTGAATCTTCTGAAAAGGTTGTGATTCTTGGTTTACAGAAGAATTTAACCAAAACTGATTAATTTTACCACTGGAACCAAATTTTGAACAAGAAAAATATTTTTCATATATTTTTATCAAGCTGATCGATTTCCAATTTAAACCCCTTTCCGTATCCAATAATAATTAAATCTGTATCATTTTTCTAACTAACTGAATAAAAGATAAAGTAAAAATGTAAATGTAAATGTAAATTACCACAATAAAAAAATTAAAAACTAGAATTAAAAAATTGTAAAAATTTTGTGAAATTACGTAAAAAAAATTGTTGAGATAAAAAAGTATTTCCTGATCCGCAGAGAAAGAATTTTCCTTTAAAATAAAAAGAAGTGTGATAATAAAAATCCTCTAAATCACGCAAGGGAGTGGCGATTTTCAGAAAATATTGCCATCTGAAAAAGGGGCAATGAACAAATCATCTGAAAAGTAGTTATAACCGAAGGAATAAAATAGAGAACTTTCACATTTAAGAATCATTTTAAGTTGAACATAAAGAGTCTTATTTTCCATCAATTAAATTATGGAATATTTTTAAACTTACTCCATGTGTACATCTTTTATTCATTGAATTTTTATCGCTAATGAAACTAAACCTCATGCAAATAAAAATTATGTTGTGAATTAAAATTTAATATAAATCTAAGAGCAATGATTATAAATTGTACAGCATCACCACAATAAATAAATATTGATTTTTTCAGTTACAATGACTGAAGCACAATATGTCAGTTTTATTTTATATGCCAATGCAGTGCAGAGCAATATTTTTACATGATTTATTTAAAAACCTTGCAAAACAATAAAATAATTTAGGTGTAGATACCCGCGTAGAAAATTATCCAGCCAGGCTTGTATCCAGATAGTACCAAACAATTTTCGAATTATCAAACATAAATATCTTTCTCCACAATTACAGGCATAGCCAGGGTGTTTAAAAGTACCAAAATAAAAAGTCCATAAAAAAATCATTTTTGTCATCATCAACTAGTCAGCCCTTTTAGATTCGAATTAAGTTCTGACTAGCCCTCCAGATCTAACAAAAATGTCTTATTAAAATATTTGTTCCACATATTCAAAAATATTCAAAAAGTGTTAAAATGTGTAAAAAGGAATTATAAAATGAATTTGTGGAACTTCTTAATCTGAATAGATTAAGTACATTAAAAAAAAAAGAATTTTTTCTTATCATACACAGTTTCTTACATTATTTTTAAACGTTAATTATCTGAAATATCTTTTCAAAGAACCGACATTGAATTTATGATGCTTGAAATGAGATTAGAATAATTTAAGGAAATTCAAAAGAATTTTATAAAAGGCCTAAGAACTAACGATGAGTTTAAAATACTTGAGGATGAATGGAACAAGAATTTTTGAAATTTTTTTTAAATCTATTGCATTGAGTAGAATTGACTAAATTTAGAACAATCCAAATAAATTTAAAAATTGTAAGAGAATTCAAAATAATTTTTAAGAATTCACGATGAATTAATGAAAATTCATGGTGAATAAATGAATTAAAATGAATTGCAATACATATTTTCCAATTTCTTAAAAGTTTTGAAACCCTACAAAGTCTTTCTATAAAATCTTGTGATGTTCCTTGCAATCTCTTGCAATATTGGAATTTCTATGAAATCCTTTAAAGATGTCCTGGGAAATTCGTTCATTAACCTTATTGAGAGCCTTAAAAATTGATGATTCCTTGGGATCTTTTAAATACATTAAATATTTAAAATCCTATGAAATCTCTTAAATTTATTTAAATCTATTGCATATTCATAGAAATCTTTCGAAATACCTTAAAATATCTAAAATCATTTCAAATCTTTTAATATCCATTTAAATTTTGCAAAGCTCTTGAAAATTCTTTTGAGTTAATAATAATACCTTAAAATCTTTCAAATCATTTGAAATCCCTTAAATTTATTGAAATCTATTGAAAAATGCTTAAAATTATGTTTAATATCTTAAAACCTTCTTAAAAAATGTTTAATCTTTAGAAATTCCTTGAAATGTTTGAAAATATTTTCCAATCTTTAAAAAAATTAAAAATCGCCTACAATAATTAAAAACATTGGAAATTCTTTTTAAAAATTTAAGCTGTTAGACACTTTTCAGAATCTTTTAAAATACCCTAAATTATTTCAAATTTATTTGAACTCCTTCAAAATATTGAAATCATTTAAAAATTATTTCTAATAACCAAAAGTTTTTCAAATCTTTGAATTCTTCTGAAATCCCTTGATACTTTTTAAATTTCTTGAAAACGCTCTGCAATGTTTTTAAATACCCTAGAAGATATAAAATACGTTTATGTCTCAATCAATTGAAAATTCCTTGGACACTTTTTAAATTTCTGGAAACTTTTTAAAGCTATTGAACATTTTTGGAATTAAAAAAAAACTTTATGTCTTCCAGATCTTTATGAATTTCTTTAAATTATTTAAATATGTTAAAAATTCCTTTTAATAATTTTAAACAATCAAAAAAATTTTGAATTCTTTGAAATCTTTCAAAATCCTTTGAAACTTCAAAGAAGCTGTTGAAAATTTCATTGAATTTTCTAGAAATATCCTGAAATGTTTAAAATTCTTTCTAAACCCTTCAAATGATTTAAATCTAGTAAAAATTCCTTAGAGTCTTTAAAAATACTCTTTAAATTTTAATTTTAATTTATTTTTATCCCATTAAATTATTCAAATCTTTGGAAATTTGTTAATGTTTTGAAAATTTATTGGAATCCTTTAAAATAACCTAAAATATTTCAAATCCTATGAAATCCTTCGAAACTTTATAAAACTCTGGAAAATTTTTCGGAATTTTTTTAATATTCTAAAAGCTTTCTAAGGCTTTGGATACCCTTTAAATTATTTAGTTGTATTAAAAATTCCTTGGAATACTTTTTAATTCCTTTAAACGTTTTCAAGCTTTTGAAAAATCCTTGGAATTTTGACAAATGCCCGAGCTTATTTAAAATCCTTTGAACATCTTTAAAAATATTGAAATATATTCCAAATACCTTGAAATTTTTTTAAATATTGTAAAATATTTCAAAACCTTTGAAATTTTTATAAATCGCTTTAAACTTTTTAAATAAGCTGTTGAAACTTCTTTGAAATATTTAGAATTATCTCTAAATATTTTTAAGAATGTGCAAGCACTTAAAATTATTAAAATCTATTAGAAATTTTTTTGAAGCTCTTGAAAATTCCTTGGAAATTAAAAAAATGCCCTAAAATCTTAAAAATCTTTAAAATATTTTGCGAAAATTTTATTTTATTTTGAGAAAATATTTGAGAAAAAAGAGACTAAAAGTGACTGCGCGGCAGCCTTGATTATTCCTGACAGGATTTCTGTCAGAAATTTCCTGATTTTTTCAATTTAATATGTCGTTTTTACATAAACTCTGAATTGACTAATGAATTTACTTTGTAACTTCAGTGTAAACTCAAATATATCAGATGATAAAATGTTTTAAAATTCCAGCATTCTGTTTTTCAGGTATTGCTTTAAAAGCACTCAGATATTATTGCATTTTCAAGTACCCTTAAATTTATGTTCAGGATAAAATCCAATCTGAAGTATATTTTTCACTTTTACATTTTATAATTACCTTTGTAAGAGAGGATTTTATTTAGTACCACGTAATGGACACTATTTCAAGTGCTAAAAGTGCTCAACTTTTATTTCTCGAGAGAGTGTTAAATTGGTTAAGCGCCGCAATACCAGCATCTGTAAGCACTACTTTAATAATACTGACCAATGAGTCTTAAACAGTGTAGCAATGAACAGGTGAGTCCCCTGGAGTTATTTTATCTAATATATTTACATTTGTGTGATTTTCATTTAAATAACAACATTTATGTTAAATAAATCAATTTCATCACTAGAAAATCTTTAATTTCTTAAAAAAAATAAATCTGCATTTGTATTCAGCAGCTGGCATACTACTTAAATTTTAATTTGAATAATATTTTATCTAGGCAAGAGGTACATATTTATTTGATATAAATTTTCTCAAATTTATTAATAAAATCTAACATATATGAATAAAGAAACAGTTTGTTTATATTAAATTATTTTAACTTTCAAGGGTTTAAAAATAAACAATAATGTATTTGAGTAGTGACAATTTTTCCAAGTTTCAATTAAAATGTCTACAACTTTTGTATTACAAACCACAAGCGTTGAAGTTTGAACAATTTTACCATCTTTTTATTTACTGTCTTAGCCTTTCCAACCTTTTAAAATACATAAGTTTTAATTTCCTTAATCCGATAAAACATAGAACAACATCTAGTAGTCTAAACTGTAATGGTTATAGTCTTTAGCTGTGAAAAATTCATCTCTGACCCTGATGGGATTCGAACCCAGGGCCACAGATTTCTTGCCTGATGCTCCAGCTTGAGTGCACTAGGCCGGCAATCTATAGAGCTGGGTTCGAATCCCGACGGCGCTAAAGCGGAATTTTTTCACAGTTAAAGACTATAACCATTACAGTTTAGACTACTAAATCTTGCTCTATGTTTTGTATTAAAATATTTTATTTGAGACAAGAAGATAAAAAGCATCACTTCATCAACAAAAAACCATAAAATATAATACTCACAATAAAACAATAATTTTAATGAATAATCGTAATTATTTAAGATCGATAATATTATACAATTACAAGTTTTTAATTCATATACCAGAGATAAATTTCAAAAATGATCGTAAGAAATTAAACAAATTGGATTAAAAAGCGTAAAAAATATGCAATTATCTTTTACAGCTGATAACAATTAGAAATGTGCCAAACTGCAAAATATCAAACTGAATTGTTCAATTTGTACGACTTCAAGTTGAAATAAAGGACATTTTCTACTAGTAAATTGCATCATAAAGTGATCTTCTCAAATTTAATTGTATTATTTCATTTCCATAGGTTTAGAAAAACGTCTTAAATAAGGATTTTTATTATACATTTTTTCTTATATAATCTAATGACTTTTTTAATTAAAAATGACGTTGCAATTAGATCAAAGATGTATAACTTCTAGGATTTAAAAAAATTTCCCTATGGGCTAAATAAATATGATAATTTTTTATGTACAGTTTTTAGTATTAAAAAAATGTTTGATTACGTTTTTTATGATTCAGTTAATTTTTTTCTAATTGTTCTATCACACGTGTTCTAATAACAAAAACAGCACCTATATTTAAAATAATTACCACAATTTCCGAGCACATGGGGAAATTTATTTAAATTAGAATTTTTTATTTATTTTAGATCCAAGTATCTCGAATATGCTTAAGACAGGCCAAAATCTAAAATATTGAACTCATCCAAAAAAAGAATACAAAATTTCATCGTTTTGTACTATACAATTTAAATATTGAAAATTCTTGAATTCCAAATATTCGAAATTGAAGAAGTTTCAATTTTAAGTCTTCAAAACTGAACTAAATATTCCAATGAAATGTTTAAAGGTCCAATGTTTAAACGATAAACATGAAATATAATTGAATTTCAAGATTCAAGCATTTTTAATTTTATTTCTTAAAAATTGTACTATGAATTGTAAATATTTCAAATTGAAGTGTTTTAATGGTTTTAATTCACAATCAATAATTATTCAAGTTTTAAGTTGTGCAATTAAAAATGAAATATTTCAAAATTTAATTACTATATTTTTGAACTGAGTGACCCCCAAAAAACTTAGGAGAACTATTTTCATAAAATTGAGACCATTTTCAAATTTTTAATTCTCAATATTGGTCAAGCTAACTTGAATTTGAAAATTCTTTCATCAAATTTGGATTCAGCGAGCTCAAAAACTTTAGAATATATATTTTTATGAAAATATAAGCAGATTTTAATGCCGAAATTAATGCAGATTCTGAAGAATGGCTAAGGCGTTTTTCAAAAAATTGTTCGTAAAAACAGGAAAGACATATTTGTAGGCTCAAATACTGTCAAACCTGTTTATTCTAGGATCAATATGTAGTTTGAATAAAAAAATTCATATTTCAATATACATTTGCTAAAAAAAATTGTTTCTATCAAAACTGACCTTAAATATAGAAAATCATCCATAAAAATTCAAATTAGATATCGTTCGATTTCCTAAAAGATTGATTTAATTTACAGCAGTCTTAAATAGTAGCACTAACAAGAAATTGCTTCTCGGATTTCAGACGTCGATCTCAACTGCATTTCTTCATTTTCTGGAGTCTTTTATGCTTATCCCGCCAAGTGAGAGTAAAGAACATCTCTTCCGCCGTGGCGAGGCAAATTCGATCCATTGGATTTCCCGAGGGTAGCGGAATGGGGGTACTAAATCAATCATTCACAATCTCTCTAATAGGTCTCAAATGTACCCTTCCAAACCACCCTAAATTAATGCCATAATTCACAATCACTTTACATTTTGTTTAAATTTTTTAATAATAATTTTTATACGTACATATGGGTGAAAATCCAAAAGATGGAATAATTCTATCGTAATCTTAACCCACTTATACTATTATATAACCATTACTTATAAGTCTTTACGCTTCTAAGCAACTTCAATTTTTTCATCCAATCATCACGCAATCCATCCTACCCACAAAAAATCCCTTTTCTAAATACATTGGTGCTCCTTCCTCTAACATAATCTTTATACCCCTTAATATATTTTGATTCCTACATCCTTTCTATACATGCTCCCATATTTTCTCTTCCTATTCACAGATTTTGCAATTTTTCATCTCTTTCTTTCCCCAATACATCCCTTCCCTTGCCTCATTTCCCAATCTAAATCTTGCTATTCTGGTTCATTTTTTCTCTTCCCATCCCTTTTGTAAATACTTTGGTACTCTTTCCTTTTATATCATCTTTATACCCTTTAATATATTTTTATTTCTACATCCTTTCCATACATGCTTCTTTTCTCTTCCTATTCACAGATTTTGCAATTTCTGATCTCTTTCTTCTCCCATTACATCACTTCCTTTACCTCATTTCCCACTTTAAATGCTGCTATTCTAGCCCATCTGCCCTCTCCTCATCCTTTTTCTGAATACTTTGATACTCCTTCCTTTTTTATCATCCTTATGAATTGTATTATATTTTTATTCCTCAGTCATCCTCCATATTTTCATTAATCAGATTTCCCTGTGTCTTCTCTCCAATTCTTCATAGCTTACTCCTTTCCCTTCTCCTATAGCTCTAGCACATAAGAACTCCTTTCTTTATTCCTCAAATCTTGTATATCGTCCTTCCTCTACTTTTTTCTACCTCCTTGAACCACATTTTCGCTGATTCACCTCCCTTTTCATCCAGTAGTTTCGTCTCAAACTTCAATAACCCTTTCCTGCTCTAGTACTTGACTTATCTATTATCATGATTTATCTATTTCTTTTCTGACCTTTCATCTCCATGTCTCTGCTTCACAACCTAATACCGCCCATAGCAGCGTGTCAAATAACAATATTCTCTTTCTATCATCTTTTTTAGCCTTTTTTTCCTAATTCCCATATTTGATTCATTACCCCTACCCCTTTTTTTATCCTTTCCCTTACATGAGTTCTATGATCTAATTTGTTTGCAAGGCATATCTCCAATATTTTTACCCTTTTACTTCTCCTAGCTTTATTCACTTTCATCTCCCAAAATTTTCATCTGTTCTTGTCCCTTCTTTTCTAAGCCTCATTATCTTTGTCCTTTTTAATTTAAATTTAACTTTTTTCTTATTCAAGTATTTCTCCACTCCTGCAATTGAACCCGTCATCCCTTCTTCATCCACTGCCTAAAGCGCTATATCATCCACGAACGCCAGTGTATATATCTTTTCTTTCCCCACCCTAACTCCTCCCCGTCATTCTTTCTGCATCTCTTCTTTTAGGTCTGAGATTGATAGATTAAATAAAAGTTGCCTCAGAGGACAATTTGGTCTCACTCTTCTTATTGCCCAGAAACTGTCTCCTACTTGATCTGCTACGTTTACCCTGCTTTTTATTTCTCTGCAAATTTCCGATACAGCAGCATCCAAAAGCATATCACTTTTTTTACCAAAGAACCTCACAAAACGCTTTAAGTGGGACGCACAAAATTTTGCATAGCGGATAATTATGGATCATTATGCTGTTTCATGATAACAGATACAAAAAAGTTATTTAACAAAAAATCATTTAATTTTATAAATATTAGATTAATTGTCCACGAAAAACAGTTTTCACAATTCTCACATCAACACTTGGAAAGTTTGAAATTACAAAACATTACAGTGGGACTCCGCTGCTTGAAGTCGATCGGACCTCTCTTTCTACCATGTGAGATAAACAGAGACGATTAAATTGCGTTCCAATGATAGGTCTTACTTTTCGTTTCGAAACGATCATACTCTCCCTATCTCTGTCTATCCAATAGTTCTGCTTCTTTGTTTTCTTTGTCGAATCACACAGCCTATTGGGTATCTATGACAGAGCCACTAATTCAGAAGAAATTAAAATTTCAATTAAATATTAATAGGAAATCTTACAGCAGGTAATTAATTTTAAACTTTAGTATAAAATTTCTGATTAATATAAATTTATCTTCATTGCTCTTTTTCATTAAAATATCTAGATAGACTTTGAGACACTACTTCGCGATATTCGCCTATCAGATGGCGCTCTAGTCAACGTCAAAGACAGACTCATTCGATCGCACGAAATAATCCGAGCAGTCCCATCGACTTCATTTGACATAGCCATCAAAGTCCCACTACTTCTAGTGGACGCGAGCTCACCATCCTGCTTATTCGTTACGCGTGTCTTCCCGCTGCGAGAGAAGTACGGCAATGTCATAACGCAGTTACTTAGGTATGCCGCTAGGGTACAGCGCCTTACTGCAACGCTCCTGATTTGTCACGCTTGAGTTAGCACCGCAACACTGAATCGAAGATCACTAAATCCAGGTTTCACTGTATTGGAGAATATATATGTTGTCCATCACTCCTAATCCTTTCCTAAACCCTATCTGATTCAGTGGCACTATCTTTCTTTCCTCGATATCTTTCTTAAACCTCTCCGATAAAACAGTTACATACAACTTGTAATCTTTCACCTACTCCACTTCGCCTATTATCTTTATCGGTAGTCGGTACTACTACTTTTTTATTCCATAAAACTGACAACCCCTCTCCTTTCCATACTCTAGTGCACATTATCCATGACATTCCCTCAGCCCCCCTCCCTCTCATATTTCCAGACTTCATTAGGAATCTCATCTATACAGGTCCCTTTCCATCTTTCATTATTCCTTGCCATCTTTTCGCTTTTCATAACTTTCTGTTCTACCCCTCCCAGCACATCCATAAATTAATTTTTTCATTCCACCATCTTAATATTCTGGTGTAATCTTTTCCTTCTTCTCTCTCTTTCTCTCTTGACTACCTTCCAAATCTCTTTAATCTTTTAATTCCTTTCTCACTTTCTTTTCCTCACATTCCTCACCCTATCCACTTCCACCTCCTTTTTCACTAACTTCTTTATCAATAGCTACTGGAATAAAATTCATATTAATTGATTTTTTCGCGCTCTTAGTTTGTACATAATATTTGCTGGAGCGTACTGTGATTTAAAACTATTTTGAGGTTTCCAAGAGATTAGGGGGGGGAGGTTTCAGCATAAAAAAACACTCTTTTTGCGAATGTTTTTTAAGAGTATGGATTAAGCAAATCTATTAAAACTATCTGTACATTATTAAGTATACTTTAAGGTACATTTTGTAATTTTTTCATTTGAAAATGTTCAAAAACATGCCGGTGACAGAGATTTTCCGAGAACGTCTTGAAAAAAAAAAAACGGTTTGCGGTGTTCACTGCATCTCAGTCAAAAATTATCTGAAATCAATAACCATTTAAATTCAGTCAAAATATCATCAAATCCTCCCCCCAATGGTCTCTGATTATTATTATTTTTTTTTTTTTGACTTTAAAAATTTTTGGTGGTCATTTAAAGTGTAATCTGCTATTTTTCATGAAAAATTCCACCATTTTGGGGGTGGAAAACACCCTTGATATAAAAAAAAATTGTACTAACCGTTGGGGGGAGGTATTTTATATGAAGAAAATATGTTGCAAGTTTAAAATAAATCGGTAAAGTAGTTTTTAAATGGCTGTGAACACGGACTTTGAAAAAGTAGTTTTGAGAAAAACGCGTTTAAAGTTACAGAAGATAAAAAAGTGAAGAAAATTTTTTTTTTCAACTTACATTGAATCATCGATTCCAGCTCCATAGAGTACATTCCCTGATGCAGCTTCGATGTCTTCAAAAACTTCAAAAACTTCAAAACTGTATAACTGCTCGGCAGCTTCCGGGAAGGCAGTGCAGACTTCCGGGAAGCCCGCAACTGTCAGAGCTGTAGTGTTAGAGGACAAGAGACTAACTAGACAATAATTTTAAAAGTTTTGCTCAGATCGACTTAAAATTTGGAGAATATATTCTTGAAATGTTTAACAACAAGAAAAGACAAAAAAATCGATTTTTTGAAAGTCTCTAAATTATTCCAAACCCTTTGAAAACTTAGCAATTGATCGAAATCTATGGAGAATTCCATGGAATGTTTTAAAGTACCCTCAATTATTCAAATTCAATTTATTGACATCTATTGAAAATTCCTTTGTATCCTTTAAAACACACTAAAATATTTTGTATCCCCTGAAATTCCTGCAATTTATTAATATTTCTTAACAATTATTAAGAATCTTAAAATGTCCTGAAATATTTAAAATCTTTTGAAATTGCTCAAAGCTTTTGATGATATTCCTTGAAAATCCGTTGAATATTTCAAGTTCTATCGAAGCCTTTGATATTATAAGAAACTAATTAAAGTACCTTATTGTCAGCCTTTAAAATCGCGGAAAAGTTTTTAAATCTTCGGAAATCTTATAAAGTCCAGTTTTAAAATCCTTTGAAATACATGGAAATGTTGCAAATTTTCTGAAAAAAACTTTAAAAGTTACAAATCACATTTATTTTAACAAAGTTTTTTGCACTTGACTTCATTCTTACTGTGACAATATACGAATTATTTTTTAGAAATACATTAAATAAATGATCGCCTATTTTTCCAGGAAAAAGATACTCTACAACTATACTCTTTCCAATTTAAAAAATAAATTTTTCTATAGCTAAATGGAATCAAATTTTTTTTTTTAAACGTTTTTTAATCAAATACCTATATTTCATTATATATTTATTTTCAAAATTCAAAAAGTAGAATCATACAGAATGTTTTATTCTAAAATAAAAACCATGTTTGATTAAAATTTAACAATATTTTTAAAATGGTAAAAAGCAACTGTACGAAAAGTTCAAATACAAAAATCATTAATAAAATAAATTTTGTTGTGAGTGTATATCTTCCAAAATTTAAGGGAGTTTTTTTTAAGCCGCATGGAATTTTTTAAATCCTGTGAAAAACATTGAAGCATTTAACATTCTACGAAAACCCTTAATTTATAGAAATATTATAAAATTTTTAGACATTTTTTATACCTATCTATCTTGGAATCATTAAAAATACCCTTCAACCTTTAAAATCCTTTAATATCCTTATAAAGTGTGGGATATATCTTCGAAATCCCAGTAAATTACCAAACAAAAATTTAATAAATTATTATTAATATGAATACAAAAAAGATGTTTTATGTTGATCTGAAATACTTTTTTCCGTTAAATATTGATATTTGTTTATATTTATTATTTTTCAGATATTTTTTGCTATTGCAGTACCAATAGACATACCGGATAAATCGATTTCCGTTTCCAATTACTTTGAAGCAAATTATGGACTGCCAGCCGATAAAAATGCCAGTTATTTCGAAGAATATTATCAAAAGAGAAGTATCGACAGACGTTTCGCTTATAACATCCTGGAAAATAAATTTAAAAGGTTATAATTTTCATAGTTAATTATTTAAACTATGCAGAAAATATATTTATCGATGTGAGGAGATTATGAATAATTTCATTTCAGTGCAGGATATCCAGCAAGAACTTGTTTACTGCGCACCATTTGTGAAGCGTCAGAAATTCCCTTAATCGAAAACGGATTAATCGGGGACATTCTACAAATATTTTTTACGTGAGTATATATGTAAATTTTTCATAAAAAATTAATTAAAAACCTTGATCTTAATCGAAAGTCTTTTAATTGTTAACGCCGTAGAAATATTTTAATCGAATTCCTTTTTATTTTTAAACATTCCAAAGAGTTTGTTAGTATTTGAATTCAAATACAATAAATTTGTTAAATACGGACTCAATTGTTTTAAATGCAACAATCAGGTCTCTATAATTATGTTTCCAAAATGTTATTTGCAAACTGGAGATACATACTCATTTAAACGTTCACTGATTGCTTATTTTTCATCAGAAAAACAAATTTAGCTCTCCGTTGTGTTTGAGAACAAAGAACTAAATTTAAGCTTGCATGTATTTTTCAATGAGAAACAATTGCCAATTATTTGTATGTGGGTCCATTCTTTTTAAACTCTGTTATTGTTAATATCCTTTTAAATAATTGCTTGAAAAAAGCAATGCTATAACGGGGTGTCTTTTAGGTTGGTCCAAAAATGCACTCAAAAGTTTTTTTTTCGAATTTCCTGCAGAAAACCAAAAAATTTTCAATTGAAAAGAATAAATACGTTTTAAAAAATCGTATTTACCATAATAGCACCGAACGTTCCTGAAGTGTGTAAAATTTCCGTCGCTTCGGAAGGTTCCACTGGGACTTGATGGGAACCTTCCATTATTGTTATTTTTAATAACAATTATCTCGTGAACCGTAAGAGCTACGTAAAAATGGATTTCATTGTTGAGTTTTTAATACTGTATCAGGGTGTCTACTCAAATCCTGGAAAAAAATTCTCTGACAATTCCAGGTTTTTTCCAGGTATCTCAAGCTTTTTCCAGGTATGATCTTCGCCGAAAAATGAAATAAATAATTAAATAATGCTAAAACAAAAAAAAATGCTTCTACTTCAAATTTAGTGCATATTTAGGTAAAATAATGTGAGTACTATATTAAAAATTAACTTGAACCGCTTCAAATTTGTAACTTTTCACGTAGAAATTTTGATTCTACCAAAAAGACGATTTTTCAAAAAAATATATTAATTCTCAATAAAATAGTTGAATTTTTAACTGAAAAAGATCAATTTTTAAACAAAAAGCTGAATTTAAAACTACAAAATACCACTTTTCAACCAAAACTAGAATAGGCAAATTTTCAGTTAAAAAATTAATCTTACAGAATGATCAATAGCTAATAGCAATACTTTAATTTTTAAGCAAAAAAATAAGTTTTATTTTTAACCAACTTGAATTTTCTCCCATTTTAGACCTTTTAAAACAAACATCTCAATTTTCGACTAACAAATATAAATTTAAAAAAATGAAATAGTTAATCTTTTAGATTGAAAAAATTAACTTTCATAGAAAAATAACGGATTTTCAAGAAAATAGTTCAGTTTTCAAACAAATGGACAAATTTTCAAATTAAAAAATTTATTTTCTACCCAAAATACAATTTTTCAACAGAATACATGATTTTTTATCGAAAAAGTTAAATTTTTAAATAAAAACGACAAATTTTCAACCAAATAGATGATGTTTGAACTAAAAAAATAATAATTTTCCATCAAAAATGGAATACTAACAACAATAATACTAACAACTAAACAAGAATTTTTTACTAAGACAAAGAATTTTCAACTCAAATAGTTGAATTTAAAAAAAAAAAAACATTACTATAAAAGATAAATTGTCAACCAAAAAGTACATAATTAAATTTTAAATCAAAAAATTAATATTCAACCAAAGAAATCATTTTTTAACTAAAACAATGGAATATTCAACTGAAATTAGTTAAACCTCCAGGTAAAAAAAAATCACTTTTAACAAAGAAAAAATTTACTTTTTATAAAAAATAGTTACATCTTCATCCCAAGTGATGAATTTACAATTGAAATGTCGAATCTTCAACTAAAATAGTTGAGTTTTAAACCAAGAAGATGAATTTTAAACTAAAATAAAAATTCGTCAACTTAAATAGTTGCATTTACAACCAAAAACATGAATTGTTAAATACGTTTTTCAAACAAATATAAAATAGTTATATTTTACGAAGTAAAAATTAATTTTCAATAACAATAAAAAACAAGAAACAAATTTAAAACCAAACAGTTGAGGTTCCACTTGGAATAAACTTTATAAACTAAACTTTCAGTCAAAAAATAACTTTCAAACAAAAAAGCGTGTTAATCCATTTATTATTGCAATTAAAAAAAAAATTAACTACGCTCTTGAAAAAAAAATTCCCTGACATTTCCAGGTTTTTCCAGGTATATTAAAATTCCCTGACAATTCCAGGTTTTCCAGGTTTTCCAGGTAGGGTAGACACCATGTGTATGTAAGAATTGACTAGTCTGGTTCGTCAAAACTCCTACTTTTTTGTTTTATTTGGGTGTATAATTAGATGTTTACATCAATTTTTTAAACAATGTATTATTGTTTCTAGCCATTTCCTTTTACGCTAGAGTTAGAAAGTCGTAGTTTTTTCCGCATTTTTCAAAATATTTTCAAATTAACAAAAATAATTGTCTTTGCTATTTATTATTTTTAACATTTTTCTCTTTCAAAAATGTTATAAAGTTGCGGTTTTTTTCTGAAATTTAACGAACCTGCTAGAGTTTAAAAATAATAATTTAAAAAGTAAAAAGCCTTGTAAAAGAAAAATCAATCTTTATTATTAGTCGAAGCATCTGATACTTTTGCACTGAATTAAGTAGTGAATACCCATTTTTTTGCTAAAAAAGTTTATTGAGAGGTCCTATTGAGAGGTCCTAATGAAAATTCCAAGTTTTCCAGAAATTACTACCATGAGTCCCGGAAATATTTTTGAAAAATTTTCCAAAAAGCGTATTTGCGTATACTGACCCGACACATAGCATTTTAGACCAAAATATTTAACAGGAAAATTAAGCTAGATGAAACTCTGTGAAATTTGAAAGAAAAAAACCTTCATCTCCAATAGGTCCCGAGTTGCTGCTCGGGACCTGCTCATTTTACGATGAAATATTTTAGATTTTAATCAAAGATAAATTACACGTGTTCAGTTTGTTCAAAATACTTCGCTTCTGGGTAAAGCTACGTAAAGGGGTGCTACAGAAAACGTCGTAGGTCAGAAAAATATGCGTAAATCTAAAAAAAAAATCTTCTAGTCACCTTAAATCAAAAATTTATAACTAAAATTTTTTTTCGATTTTGAGCTATTTGTAGCCAAGAAAAGTTGCTTCAAAACAGTTCGTTTTATACATACGCTACAGAAAAACGTTACGAGGATAAATATTAGAAAATTAAGACGGTACATTTACTGTCAAATTCACTTAGTATTTGAATAGATCATTTTATATAATGAGTTTTTGTAAAAACTCTTCGATAATCGCCGATAGAAAATAAATGAACAACTATTATCTTCATTTTTTTAAACCTTAAGAATCTAAATTTTACTGAAGTCTTTTCAAGTTTTATTTTGTTTTGTAATCTTTTCAAAACTTCTAACTATCCCTTCAACTTACTCTGATAAAACAGATTAATCTTGCAAACTTGAAAAATTTTGTTTCAAAATCTTTTATAGTCTTTTTGGAAATCATTTGAAATGCTTCGAAATATTTTTAAGTTATGCCTTAGAATTAATTTTTCAAAATGAAAAATAATTTGAAATTTTCCCATGAATCTTAAGAAATCTTTTTTATTCTCTTGAAAACTTTAAAAATAATTAAAACGCTTCTGGATTTTATTTCAAAGATACACATTTTGTTTTAAATTTTTTGAAATATTGTTTAATTTTGTATTTTTTTTAAATCTGTTTAAAGCTTCTAATCCTTCTAAATATCTTTTAAAATTATTCAAATTTTTCCTATAATTAAAAAAAAATCTGCATAAACTTCGAAGCCTTCTAGATACCTATAAAAATAATTCGCAGTGTTCTCCAAAAAATGTTCAATTCTGCCTAATTAACAAAATTGCCGTAAAAACTTACGGGCCATTTTTTAACAATTGTTAAAATCTTTCAAAATGTTTTGAAAAATTATTTTAACGTTAATTTTTAAAAATTAAAAACTATTTAAAATTTGTCCAGAAATCTCAGACACTTTTTTTATTTTCTTGAAACTTTTAAAAATTCTTACGAAGATTCTAAAATTTCATTTCGATATCTTCAAAAATCTACATTACGTTTAAGATGTTTGTAAATCTTTTCAAATTAGCAATTATTATTTTTTAATCTTTTCAAAACTTCTAAATGTCTCTAAAATTTACACGAATTTTTTCGAAAATTATGTAACCGTGCAAAATTCAACATTTTTGCTATATGCTCTTCTGCATTCTTTTTGCAAATTTTAGGAAATCATTTTCAATGTTTTGAAATCTTCTTCAATTTTATCTTAAAATTCATCCTGAAAAATAAAAATCATTTGAAATTTTCCTAGGAATCTTCTCTTTTTTCGAAATTAAAAAAATCTACATTTTGCTTGAAATATTTTGAAGTCTTCAAAAATTGAAGCCATAATGATAGCCCATAATTTCATTTTTCTCTTTTCTTTAAAGAACAAAAAATTTTTAAATTATACTGTGACATCAAAATATTAAGAACGGAATTATTTTCCATTATTTAAAACCTTTTTACAATAAAAATAGTATCTGTTATCAATAATGTTTAGAAACATTTAGAAATAAATATTATCATGAAATAAAATGACTTATTTAGACATTTCGATTTAAAAAATTGATGGTGCGGAAATTCGCAATCCCGGCTCCGATTTGTATTCCCAGGTAATTCACGATTTTCCCCGTTAGTAGATACGCTGGATAATTATTGGGAAATTCTAAAAAATCGAAAATAAAGGGAAGTATTTTTTTCTTTCAGACCCTCTGCATCGCAAGATGAAAATTTGCCAATCGAGATGAAGGAAGCAGAATTTGCGAAGAATTGTGCGGCTGTTTATAGCGATTGTCCTATTAGCTTAGTGGATATGATAAGTAAAAAATATAAGTAAAAATAAGTATAAATAAATAAGTACAAAAAAATAAAAAAATATTATTATTAATTTAAAACATCAAAAAATAAAAATTGTGATAAGCAACCTGCATCGATTAAAAAAGTTATGTGTCTGTCAAATAACTTACAAATTAAAAAAAAAGTGATAATGTGCAATAACTTAAGACTATTCTTTCAATATTAAAATTGAGGCCATCATATTAAAATATGATACCAAACACTTTCTTTCATATGAAAACCAATGAAACTTGTATATTAAAAGATATTATTTTACAAACGTATGTATAAATGTATGCAATATTAATTGCAAAGATGTACAATTTCTATAAAACAATAATAAACATAAATATTAACAAATCAACTTGTACTGAACCAGTCAGACCCCATAGCACCGAAAAATGCAGCTGCTCCAGATTTTATAGCTGCTCCAGTGGAATCGTTCCGAGCATGCTCCTTAGTAGAAGTCTTCCTTTTCTGTTTTTAAAAACAAAACAAGAAATAATCTATTGTACAAAAGGTCGTGTAAATCAAGCACACAATCCTAAATCATAATACATATAAGGACAAATTGAGTATCAAACGCTCGTTAGTAAAACTACAAACATCTCTCAAAAACAATTTTTTTTTTAATTATTTAACTGCTTTAAAATTGTTCCCTAACTCGCTTTTCTGCCTCTTAAGGGATGCTTAGAACCTAAGTCACACTATAAATGTAAATAACAATTTTTTTAATTTCTTGAAAAAAGAAAAATTAATTATTTATATAATAAATTTCAAACATTTCGTTGAAAACTTATGTACTGTTGTTTAAATTCTCTTTTATGTGTAAAATTAACCTTTTTGACGAAAAATTCAACTACTTATAAGTAGTTGAATTTTGTTCAACTATAGTTGAACATTAAACCACTTTGTTAAAAATCATTTTGCTACTTGAAAATCCATATGTGTTGCTGAAAATTTAAATATCTTGTTGAAAATTCGGGACAACTGAAAAATCTCGAAAAATAATTTCCTCGACACTGTGAAATTCCCGAATAAATTAATTCCCGCATAATGAAATTCCCGAATTATAATATTGCCGAATAATAAAATATCCAAACTAGAAAATTCCCGAACTTAAGCAACTAACATTTTTTATAAATATTATTTATTTATTCGAAAATCAATCATCAGATATTTTGATTAAATAAAAATCTGACGTTGAAAGTTTCTAAAATTATTGTTTGATTTTAAGATAACAATAATTGAAGAAAAAAATTACCTAGGGATACATTTTTTTCTATTATTGTTATAATTATATTATAATTCTTCAATTTTCTGTCGGCAATTTTCTTATTTGGGAATATTAAAATTCGGTAAGATTATAAACTGTTCGGAAATTTTATTATTGATGAATTTTTTTATTCGAAAATTGTCATATTCGGATATTGTATTATTCGTAATTTTTCTATTCGGGAATTTTACTTTTCAATTTAACTTCTTGTTAAATTAAATTTAACAATTGAGAAATTAAATGCAAGACATTTTTAAATCTTTTTTGTTTGAAATATCAACTATTAAATTATTAGTCGAGAATTCATCTTTTCGGTTAAATTCAACTATTTTGTTAAAAAGTTAATTATTTTAATAAAAATGTAACTTTTTTCTTTGAAATTTAATTTTTTTGTTATATTTACTAATAGAAAATTCGTCCATTCACACTAAGAATTTAAATGTCTTCCAAAAGAATAATATTTAGGCTTGGAAATTTTAACTATTTGGTTAAAAATACAACTGTTTTTGGCCGAGAAATAATTTTGCTGTTATTGAAAATTCATGTTTGTAGGTCAAGAATTCAAAGGCTTTGTTAAAAATTCGTCTTTTTACATTGAAAATGTTTATCGTAGAAAATTAAGCTCTCTTATTATTCATTAGTTTTTAAACATAAAGATTCGACTATTTCCATTTGAAAAGCAACTATATTTGTAGTAGAAGTGAATTTCTTATTTGGTTAAAAATACAATATATTTCGATTTGATATCTTAGGAATAAATACATTTTATTACAAAGAATTTATTTCTCTATAATCGTGAAAAATCACCCTATTTCCCATATTTTGACAGTATTTTGAGCTGTGAAGTCTGTTTTTACATCTGTTGCGTTTTTTGAGGCATTTATCAAATTAAACCTGGCGGGAACATTTTTTCAAAAAAGTACAAAAAACTAAAATGTGCGAACGTTCGAGTAAGCCAGACGTGTTTCGAGCCTCTCCGTAATCCAATAAACTTTATTAGCGGGAAATGTGATAAATTTGTGTGGATCCACTTCTGAAGTGAAAAACCGAGATCTATTTTACATAAAAGTTTTATTTACTCGTGATTTGCATATTGGTTACAGTGTAAATAATCGCCTTTAAATTTTATCAGTGTCGTAAGAGAAAGTGCTTTGAGTTTATGTGTGATAGAATTTTCTTGCTTAGTGAAAATCGGCTTGTTTACTATTGACAATTGTAAACTTGACGAGTCAAAATGTCACAACTCGACGAGAACCTTACAGATAGAGAACTGTTACTCAAAATTAGCTCGGACACAGCAGAGACTAAAGCTGAAATAAAATCATTAAAAGCATCGTACTCTCGCCTCAAAAGCGATGCAGAAGAAATTAAAAAGAACCAGGCGGTGCTAAAGACAGAAAATGCAAATCTCCAGGAAAAAGTGATTAAGCTGGAAAAAGCGGTGGCATCAATGGAAAAATCTTCGAGAGCCGAAAACTTACTGATTTTTAAAATGAATGATACCCTAGAGACCAACAAAGATTTGTACCTGGCAACTCTCTCTATTTTCAAGAAGTTAAACGTACAAATTGCAGATCATAACATAGAAGCGATTTACAGATTAGGCAAGGTCATAGGTAACCGTCCCGTGATTGTCCGATTCACGTCCCCTAGATGGAAATCTCTACTCTTTGATAAACTAGAGGAGTTGGGAAAAATGGGATTAGCAATTTCAAACGACTTTACAAAAGAAGAGCGGGACACTAGGCGAAATCTCATATCATTTCGAAACAAACTGCGAGACCAGGGGCGACTCGTGCAACTTAAAGAAAATGGTCTAGTCGTGAACAATCGTTTTTACGCTCTAGAAGAACTTCAATCAAACCCAGGTGGGCTATTCACAGCGGATGCTGAACTTTCAAACAATGAGGAATATGTTACAGACGATAACCATTCAAGTGACAGCTGCGAAGATAAACCACCATCTAAAAAGACACCGGAACGTCAAAAGCTGC
>JAAAKG020185835.1:0-25317 GCA_010014905.2 Druon quercuslanigerum | reverse complement strand
CCCCTTCAAAGTGTCAACGGCATTTGGGTACGACCCCAGAGCTATGCGGTGGTCTGGTGGAGCAGGGTTGAACTGTCCACTGTGAAGTCTCGACTGAAATGGATCAGGGTACTGATTCCGAAAGGCATCACTGGCGCCTCGAAGTCTACACCCGCGTTGCAGTAAAAAGCAAACAATATTGCGAGATTTTTTTCAAATTATTGAAAGGAAATATATTATATACGGAGAGGAATGCAGTCACGCTGTTGTAAGGTATTCCAGACTCATTGTGCAGTAACTGCCTGTGCGTATTACACGTTTTCCCAAAAATTGCAGGGCAGTGGCAGAGTATATAATTAGATTTTATTTTGAAAATTTGTTTATATTGGCATTGAATAATTAGGTCAATTAAATACGACATTTTTCAAAAAACAGTAAAGATGTCACTGAATAAGTATATTAATAGAAGCCTTATTATACTTTTCGTACAGACGACAGAGGGGACTTTCTTTATGTCCTATCTCATTTCTATGATACCGTAGGTTTCCACATTTCATAAAAAAATTCTGTTAGGTCCTTGAGTTCCTTTCTCCCGAGTTTTAGTCATTCTTCCGCTCAGAGAGAGTTTAGCTTTGAGCCAAAGAGCTTTTTGACCTGTCATCAGCTAGAGACTAAATCCCAGAGACTCAATTCTGCTGTTCCTTGGTCAGCCAACTGTTAATACGTTCAGTTACTAACCTACTGTAAATGCCTACAACTGGCTCGGGTCAAGTAAAATTTTCTTCTGCTGCTAGCTTTGTTAGCCTGTCCGATATCTCCTTGCCTTTGATACCGCTGTTTCCAGGGATCCAGAGCAGAGTGACTCGGTTTTCTGCCGCTAGTTTATTGAGTGCCTCAAAGCACTTCCATACTAGTGGCAAAGTGGCCGCTGTACCATTCACGGCCATTCTATTCCTTGTACTTTATACGAGTACACCTGCTTCTGAGTTCTCCTTGTTCCTGGAGCCATCAAAAAAAATTTTTTCCATATCATTGGCCCGGTGTGTCTCGCGGTTTGCCCATTTCTCTTTCGTGGATAGGCTAACTCGATACTTCTTGTCGAAGAGGTAGCGACGAGTCGACATTTTGTCCCTGTGCATGCTCAGTGTCGGTCTCCTCGCGATATCGATTAGTATCTGCACCGCTGTCGAGGTACTACAATCATTGACCGTATTTAATCTTCACGCTGCCTTCGCAGCCCGGCCTTCATGGTCAGATAGAGGGTCTCCAAATTTATTAGAGCCCCCAGAGCCATCGTGGGTGTCGACTTCGAGGCGCCAGTGATGCCTCTCAGAATCAGGCAACTGATTCTTTTCAGTCAAGACTTCACAGTAGACAGTTCAACCCTGCTCCACCAGACCACCGCTGCTTAGGTTAGTCTGGGTAGAAGGATCGCTGAATAGATCCACATAAGTGTCTCTGATTTCAAGCCCCTGCATTTCCCTATGACTCTCATACAAAGCTAAAGAGTCGCTACCAGCTTCTTGCACTTGTTTTCCAGGTGCTCGTTCCATAACAACTCCCTTTCCACAATGACTCCTAGATACAACTGCATCCGTCTTACTCGGATTAGCCAGTCTTCTTACACCATGAATCTACTATTCTTAGTGCCTGCTGCATTACTCCGAAGAGCGCATCCAGATGCTGGCGGCGCACGATAACCAGTATATCGCCCGCATAGGCTATAACATGCTGACCCTGACTCGTGAGTAGATGAAGCAGCTCATCGACTACCAGGCACCACGGCAGGAGAGATAAAACACCTCTTGGCGGTCATCCCCAGCCAACGGTTCCACGTAAAGTAGTATCGCCCTTAGTCGTGGTTAGATTCCTATTGACCAACATGCAGCAGGTCCAATCAACGACTGTATTCAGCACACGGTGTGCCATCATGGCCTACCTCTTCACCTCTTCAGAGGTGTAGTTAAAGGCTTCTTCGATGTCCATAAAGGTTTCAATCGCGAGGGCTTTCTGCTTCAGTTGTCAGTTAGCAGCTCTATAGGTATGTGGTTGCTTATGAAGTGACTTACTTGACAAGACCTTACGGCCGATCTATCTCTTCACGAGGCTTTGCACTGTTTTTCGTAGGCAATATGTGAGGCTAATGGATCAGAAATCCTTGGGTAAAGTCTAGCTGACCCTGCCTGCCTTCGGAATAAAGACTACTCTCGCACCCCTCCATGCCCTCAAAACATAACCCAACATCAGGCTAACCAGGCATGTCTGATAATCGGCTCAATGATCTCACCAGTCCTCTGTAAGAAGACTGGATATATGCCATCCGGAACAGGAGACTTGTAAGGACTGAAGGACTTCAGGGCCCACTTGAACCTGGCTGGAGTAACAGTTTCATTAGCAAGCCGCCGTTTCGGACCCAGCTAGGCCCCAGGCGGCTTTGATTGCCTTAGAGGTGTCACCGACACTTCTCCTGACTTTGTAAAGCCCAGAAAATTTGCCAGACGTGCCACTACTGGCACGTCTGAATCTCTCTCTAGTTTCCCCGCGTAGCTCTTCGAGTTTCCCATTCCACCAGTGTGCCTCCCCATGCTTTTGGAATTTTAAAGGTCGACAATTACTTGCTTAAGTGGACTTGATGGCTTTCGCGAAAATGATTTCTGGATTTCTGGCCTATTTAGGGCCGGCAGGTACAACGGATTCCAACTTAAACTCTATCTATGAATGATCTGAGGGAGTGAGCTTATCTGAGACTCTACACTTCTTGATGTTATCTCTGAAGTTATCGGTTACAAAACTTCGGGGTGTTTCCCGTATTGATAATATCTAAATCATTAGTAATTAGGTATTCCAATGGGTCGTTACTTCCTGAGTTGGTGTCCGTGCTGCCCCGCAAAGTTTGGTAGGAGTTAGCATCGCACACCAGCAGAAAAGGAAGACCTCTACTTTGCAATATTTTACCAGTGTACGTACCTCCACTGTTGGACTGATATCGCTGCCAAATGGAAATTAAATCGATCACGATGACTTCCTTCGCCAGTATGCCAAGCCCTTGGTTTAGCCGCTTTGGGGACCCGGCAACCAAAAAAGGCCCCCCCCCAAACCCCTAAAGGCACCTCATACTAACCAGGGCTTCTAGGTTACCGAGATGCCTTTGTGCCTCGCAGCCATGCCCCTCTGCATAACTGCAGAGCCGCGTTTGCTGTGATGCAAGTAAATTGAGGTAATGATTAGACCGGGCGCAGTCTGACCGGGGTCTGCTTCAGATCCTCTTGTACGACAACAGGCTCCTTCTGCTCCTAGCTGGCCACCTTGCAGTTGACCTGTCCAAAGTGGTAGAAGGGCCTGTAGTTAAGGACCGCAAGAGCCCTCGCCAGAGAATGTCCTTTTCCTGAGTCCTATCGTGCCTGAGGATTCGCCAGGACGTCTTAAGTGAGGGGTTGAAACCCTCCAAATGACGGAGGACCAGAGACGGATATACTAGTTTACCTGGGAACCACGTTGTGGCCTTAACCATCTTCTGGAGCAACTTAACACTACTCACCTTAAGAGACGCCACCTTCCCAAGGACTTCTCTCGAACACAGCCTTGTGTAGCCAAGTTGGCTTCGCTGGGTCAGCCGTGATAAATACGAAAACCCTTCCTTTGTAGAAGGAGGTCTTAGTTTTTGGCTATTGATCTGGGAAAATTCTATTGAGCGTCCTCCAGGTTGCCCCCTTAAAGAGCCCATACTGCTCGTTAGTGAGCAGTAAATCGGAATAGCTTGTATCCGTCACCACCACCGTCAGAAGATCAGCCCTCTAAACAGCTGTCAGTCCAGCACCCGACGACTCCCTGTTTGTCGGCCGCTTGACCTGGCTTCTGAGCTTAGATGCTGGTCATCGGTGTTATGGTCACCGATAATCGAGTTATCGCAACTGCTCTACTAGCCCGTTTATGCATTTCTCCTTGTTGGGCGACTGATTGGCTGCTCACGTTTCCATAGCCTCAGTCAGAGGGACTGTCAACCCCTTGCCGGAGAGATAGATTGGGAAGAAGGGGTTACGGTAGACCCCTTTCCCCTCTCTGCCACCTCCCTTTCTCCTTATTCTTGTTTAGTAATAGCGTGATCCATTTTGGTTCCCACGAATAGCTAGGAAATGATAGGTCCGATACTGTAGAGCCCCGCATGCAAAGGTAAGACTAATTACTCGGCGAGGTCATCCGGTGTTCCCGAAAGGCCGTTAGAACACCTTCGGAACTTCCAGGTGTTAAAGTGCCACGGGCGCGTTCAGTCTATACTCTTGGCAGATCACCATACCAATGTACGGCTGCTGCTTAGTCGCTGTGCGGGCCGCAGGTCATTCCCGTGCCGATTCCAAACAAGAATCATTCTATATATATATTAGGGGAGTTGCGATGATTGTATCCAGAATATTCTGTTAAATTAATCGTGCTTATCATCGGCGCTCTTGGCGGTGCCAAGCTTTCACTAGTTAATAACCTAAAAAGCATCCCTGCGTGTAAACAATATGCTAAAACTCTTGCCGTATTGATTCCGTCACAGACTGTAACCACCTATCTCATGATAGTGAGACGTGGTTATGGCTGAAATTTTACGGCGATTTCGCTGGGATCAGGTGCAAATGTTCAGATTAGCACCCGATCCCGGCGTAATCCTGCGGTTGTACTTATGACAAATATTTTAATTATACAATGAGAGAAATAATAATAAATAATATTTGGCTCTCTGCGAACAGCCGAAATATTTAGTCGAAGCCATATGTCCTTATCAGACTATTACTTAGGTATATTTTATGAACTGAAGTTTTCCTTTTTATATTATAAACCAAGGATTACCCTGCCATATACCACTATATGCGATTCTGTTTTGAATTTACGTTCCAAAATGATAGGGAATAAGGATTCTACCTTCATGGCGGGACTCAAGCTTTCGAATTTCATCAACAAAAAATTGCGTGTCGAGATCTCTAGACTTCTAAGGCCCTGCGTTCCAATTCTCTCCTCGAAAAATAGGAAACAGGCACTATATTAATACCTAACGCAGCGTGCAAAGTAAATAAGATACACGAAATTACTAAAGGAAATTATTATTTCAGAAAACTTGCTCCAGGACGCAACAGATTAGATTCTCGTTTAGGAGTTGACGAAGATTTTCAAAATCAAATTCTCTGAACGAACTCATCAAAAGGGTAAAAGCTAGGAACCTGAAAGATTAGAAATAAACAATTACCAGCTTAGATTGTCGGAAGGGTCGATTTAGGGTACCCAAGATAATTAAGACAATATTTTATGAAAGTTCTAACTTAAATTTATTTAAAGTCTGAAGTAATTGGTAGCAACAAAAACCACTAATCATTTTTGCCATTGATGAAACAATACTTGATTACATTTTTCAAAATTCGACCCTTAAAAAGAATTAGACGCTCAAATCAGATCTTGAAACTCAATTCGAATTGAATGTTAATGAATGGAAGTCAACTTATGAGTCGTGGGGAACGCCTCCTCACTCTCTTCAATACCTTTTAGTTTGGGTACTCTGACTGAAAAACTCGCTAGAAACTTTATTTATGGCCTAAAATTAGACCAGTGATGTCTACAATAAAGGCAACTAGCCAAAATTTGTCATTCGTCCACTTCATTTTTTATCGCCTTATGCATAGAGCGAAAGAGTGTGCGAAAAAAACACCGGAATTCCGTGAGTGATAAAGCGCCTAAATCAATAATCTTTAGAAGTTGCACATGAACTTCTATTCGCGAATGGTTCTAATTCAATCCCCTATATCGATATTGATATTTGGGGATATTTTACGCTTACGTGATAACAAACTCGAAACTTGTAAGAAAATTTCGTTGTTAGCTTAGTCATAGAAAGTCAAGTTAGATCAATTTTTGAGTGAAATCAGGAAAAGCACGTAATTAAAAAGCAAGGATCACATTGTGATATTAATTAGCGATTGGTTTAATCCGGCGGTGATCGCCCCTAAAGCAGACTATAATCATTATTCACATATTCTCAAAAATGAGACAGGCAGATTAGCTTGGTTGGCCTTGTAACTCTTAGAGTGTGATGTTTAAATCTCTGATTGAAAAGGATCGTTTCACCAAATTCCAGATACTTTAGCCCGTATATTGAGAGATAAAGAAATAGAGGTATAGCGGAAAATGATGCTTGTCGAAGATAACTGGTTCGCCAGGCGGCATTAGGCTGCACTCAAGTCATCAGGATAATATCATGAATAAAAGGTGCTGAACGAAGAACTTTAGGAAAACCAACGAATTTGATCAGAAATATTATTGCATGACTTTAGCGCTTTTTCCTCAACGTGTTTTTTTCAATTTTAAATAAGCTGTGTTTTTTAGGTCTGATAACGGTAAGACACTTTTGGTAGTGTACCAGTGGTGAAATGAAAACTGACGGGCAATTTTTAGAAAAGGACTTGACGGGATTAAAGGGTTAGAGCCGGTTTAGAAGAAATATTAATGGTTAAAATATTGATAAATAGACTTTAATGGACTGCACCAGCTTCATTAGATAATAAAGAGAGGATTAAAACAACATTTTAAAAATCGGTTGCACTGTTCAAATCCAGTTGAGAGTTCTCGTAATTTTACATTCAAGCAGGCCTCTTCAGCGAGGGGAAATTTAGCCGTATTTACTCTCAGGTCACATAATTCGTTTCTAGCACTACGCCTTCTCCATCAGATGTAAGAAACTGACCAATTCTTTAAAATACTTTTGTCACATGTTCGAATTTTGTAAGAAAATTGATTAAACTAATTTAAAACGATTTAAACTATTTTTTCATAATTTTCGTTTCTTTAGCAGCAATATAGTAGGATAATATATATTTTTAAATATATTGTTTGCTATAATGTGACTGTATTCATATGCATATTAATTGCCCAAAATACACGACTCGTTGATAATTATTAACGGGTCATGTATTTTGGGTTTCTTTGAAAGATAAAAGCAAATGCCAGGAAATCAGAAGCATGCTCCCACAAATCAATGTTGCGATCAAAAGGTTTGATCAAAAACTAAATGTACATTCCTCTTTGCAGATTCTGCGATAAAAAATGTGTGGAAAATGCAGAAGGTAAGCATCCTTAGGACCATTTCGCGCGCCCCACCACCCATGCAAATTTAACTTTTTGTAGGACAAATATTTAGTGCATCACCGCAAGTACCTGTGAAACTGTTGTGAAACACTGAAACACGTTAACACTAGAATTTGATGTTCTATATAATAAAATTATTTTTATCAATATTTCATAATTGTTACTATTCTTTTTTTAAATTATAAGAATGTAAGCAATATTGTCATCCTTACAAATAATTAGAGACAAAGCATCTGGAGGAGGATCAAAATGTTATAAATAATATTTTCGTTCAATAGTAAATAATCTCCCATTAAATTAAAGAACACTTTTGCTTAGAATCAGACAAATCATAAAAAATCCCTTTTAGGGCTGAACTTTTGTGGTGATTTTGATGCCATCAACTTGCTAATATATGCATGAGAAACCCTTTTCTTTTATCACTGTAAATTGATGAATTATAATAAAACTACGAAAAAATCATTAGACAATTTCATTTTCTACATTATGAGTACACGTAGTAGGGTCGGTTTAACTCCAAAATGTGATAACCACTACATTACTATTTATCGCACTAGTTATCGTTAACACCTGTAAATACGCTTATTTCCGTTTAATATACAAATCTTTTTTTAAAGAAAAATAAAAAGAACTCATAAGGGTGAATTAACCCGCCTGGAATGTATTTTCGTGGAAAACCCTAAAGCATGTAAACTTTAGAATTTGATTTTCTTCAGAATAAAATTATTTTTGTGAGTATTTGATTGTTCTGACAATGTTTAAAGAGGAAAAATTGAAAGAAGAAATCACTTGAACCCTTATAAATAGTAAGGGATTTGACCCCTGGAAATCGAAATGCTGTACATGATATCGGCGTTCGATAATAAACAATATTCAATTAATAGATTCAATACTTTCACGATGATTCATTATGACAAAAGAGATATTTCGAGTTTTAATCGTGTACAAAACTACGAATTGTGCCGACGTTTTGTAAACATTGCAGTTCACTTCTACAGGGCTGACCTGAAACTGAGGTATCAGGAGCGCCCCATTATGGAGACAGGATGCACCTGATTGGCCAATCAACTCTTATTTTAAAAAATCTGAGAGGAAGGAAAGCCAAATCGGATTGATATTATAACTGTTGTCCCTATTGATGTTATTAGGGTGCTTTAAGATTTCGATTGATTATCTTTGTTTTCTTTAAAAAATATTGTGTCCTTTTGCGATGGCGGTTGTTTTATCAAATGAAATATTATGGCCTGCTTCGATATAAATTGCAGCTAGTGCTGATTGCATGAAATGTTTTAGCCTCACTGTACTCTCATATTCCTTCATACGTTGGCTCACCGCTCTCTCAGTTTCTCCAATGAAGACTTTACCACAAGAACAAGGGATTTTATATACTCCTAGATCACTGAGAGGTGCCTTTTTGTCTTTAGGGTTGTTCAGAAGTTGTCCTATTTTCGCAGGTGGTTTATATATGGTTTGGATGTTGTGTTTGTTGAGAATTCTTCCTTATTGTTCCGTGACACCTTGGATGTAGGGTAGGACGGTGGTCGGGTTTCTCTACCTTTCTTTATTAGGTTGTTTTAAATTGTTTTCTTGGGTGTATCTTCTTATTGCTTTATTAATTAGTTGGATTGTGTAATCTTTCTGTATTAGAATTTGTTTAACGTTTTTTAGTTTCTTTTGTAAATTACCTTTATCTCTCACGGAGACAACTCGGTATACAAAGGAGTTCATGACCGATTGCTTTTGAGATGGGTGATGCTAAGAGGATCCATGTAGGTATCTGTTTGTATGGGTGAGTTTTCTGTAAACTTCATGTCCTAATGTATTATCCGATCTTTTGTAAACTAGTACGACCAAGAAAGACAATTGTCCGTTTTATTCAATTTCCATAGTGAATTAGATATTAGGATGTAATTGATTGATGGAATCGAAAAACTTATTTAGTTCATTTAGTTAATGTCGCTTGATGACAAGTGTCGTCAAGTAACGGACCCAAATTTCTGGCTTAAGCTTGGATTGATTGAAGACCTTGGATTCTAGATGCTCCATATAGATTTTGGCTATTACAGGTAAGATTAGAGATGCCATTACTCCTCCTGAGGTTTTTTCATAGAATTGGTTGTTGAAAGAGAAGCAAGTATTATTGATACAGTGCTCTATTAAAGGTATGAGCTCGGAGGGAAAGTTTGCAAAAGATTTAATAATATCAATTGTATCAGAGATTGATACTTCCTTAAATAGAGATGTTACGTCAAAACTCAATATGATGTCTTGGGGTTGAATTCGAATCTGTAGTATCTTTTTGAGTAAATGACAAAAGGGTTTTTGGACGTGAGTAACAGAGATTTCTGTAAAAGGATTCAGTTTATTGGCGAGAAAGCGCGATAGTATGTAAGTAGGTACGATTGGCCTGAGTTGAATGTAGTTTTTGTGGATTTTTGGGAGTTCGTAAAGTCTTGGAGAGATGGGATTACTAGGTATTAATTTAGATATTGTTTCTATATCAAGTTTAGTGTTTTTAGAAGGGTTTTTATATATATCTAATTGATTGAAAAGATTGCATAGAAACAGAGAAATAGTGAAAACACTGTTTTTGGGGGTGACATTTAGGGTTGCTTTCACACTCTTTGCAATGTTTATTGGCTGAAAATTAAGTTTACTTTTTTCGTATTTCCTTTTGTTCTCTACAATATAGCGAAGTTTTTTCAAAATCCGTAACTGACACTACGATACCCTTCCTTTAAGAAGTAACTGTCATTGCTTTTTTGCAAAAGTTACGAATGCAGAGTTATATTTAAATACGGCGACGAGTACTAGTTTCTTTACTGCTACATATATAGCGTTCTCCATACCGAAAAATCAGTCATATAGTATTTATCTGCAAGCCTTCGCTCCTTTTTACCAGTATTTCATAAAAATTAAACGAACAATATCGGGAAAATCCGTTAAAAAAACTACAAGAATATTTTACGTCACGTTTTTTTAAAAAAGGGATTGAAACGCATATTTTTATCCAAGATGCAAAGTTTCTTCAGTCACAAAAATATACGTGTATTATTTTCTGTAATTTAATCATTGAGCTTTATTTATAACTGAAGTTTAATTAAAATTCTTTTTAAATATTAAAATTTCACGGGCTGCTTTAAGGTATTCAATAATTAATAATAATTTCCTTTTAATCAAAAAAATATAGTACTATTCATATATTTTAATTGGTGCACATTGAAGTAGTGGGGTTTAACACATAGACAAAAAATGAAAAATGTGAAATCCTTTATCGGAATTTCATGTTATTCGTGAATATTTTGAACAATAGCGTGTCTCTAGTGGTAAATTTTCTTATTGTCATTTTATCAACACCTTGATACCACGGACGTCATGTTCCCTGTTGTGGTGGTCAGGCTATGTCGAATCTCATTGGTGCATTTCACCACTTCTAGTGACACTAGCGCATCTGCAAGCAGGTCGCAAACTAAAGTGTATCTATGCGTTCATGCACGTATGTGCGTATATTATTTGAATGTGTTGCATCAATGGAAATTAGAGAAAATAAACGAATTAATTCGAAATTATGCAAATTTAGGACGTAAAATGTGTGCATACTGTTTCCTGTATCATTTTTCGGCATAAATTTGTACAATTTTGCATTATTTCTCCAATAAATTAAGCAATACATGACACATGAAATTCATTTCTTTTACATTTTATTTATTCGCATTAAAATAAAGAAGTCGCTTTATTCGTAGAATGTTGAGTGTCTGTTAAATCTACGAGAAATAAAACGAGATTATGCTACTAGTGTTTACTCATTTTTCAATTCACTGATTTCACTTTATACGACGGGACAAGACCTTAAAACTTTGCAAAACTTATTGACGTGAGGTGGTTGTTAGGGGAAACATAACCGCAAAAAATGTTAGAATGGCGGCGCGAACATATTTTAAGAAAGTATTACCCCCACTTTTGCATTTACAGTAGTCATCTAACAGGAGGTCGATAAGTACAAAAGTATACGCGGTCACACGCGCCCATGGGAACCGACCCGGCCTGGTGGTGTTTCACTCAGCTTGATTAGGCAGTATCCAGCATTATCTTATCAGTTCTATCCCCAATTTCGTGCCGGGCACTTGTTACCTCTTTCTAAGAACCAGTTAGACGCGAAGCATTTTTTGTTGTTTGTTTTTAAACTATCCTTATTTTATCACAAGTATTATAATACAAAAGTGCAAAATTAACTTATAATAATTATTGTGTCCGTTTTCAGCTTAAGAACCTTCCAGTCTACTTAATTAAGTTGCAGTTTTCTTTTTTTAATTGTTATTTATTTATTTATTTTTGAGACCTATTATCGGCTAAAAAATGGCAGCTATAAAAAAAACATGACTTTTTGTGTTAAATTATATACTAACGTATCAACTAATTATTAAATATGTTTAGTGGAATTAATAAAAATTAAACTGAAATTATTGATGTGTTTTAATTGAATAAAACAAGCTTATTTTATAACACATAACATATCAAAATTTATTTTAACGGTACAAGAGGACAAGTTTTCGCTACGGAGATAAAATGGAAAATATACAATCAGCTAAACTAAAGGTCTGTTAGCATCTCTGCAGTTGACGAACATCTGCTTAGTTATAAATTTCCGAGGCTTAAAAGGAACCAAGGTTATTTCTGCAATTCACAAATTTTTGGGAAGTGAATTTAAAGGATTATAAGGCTCTTTTAGGATTAGAGTACAACTGTGTAGTAAATTTAACGAAATACCATAAAATACTTTGAAGATGACAAACTTTAGAACACAGATCAAATACTCAATCTCTTTCGTTAGAAATAAGGATGAAATTGATTGTTACGTTGTAAAAAAATAATTAGATTCAAATTTGCTTTTTTTCGGTAATTTTTTTTGTAACTATTTAGGTAATATAGCAATCTAGTTGCGATTGTGCGATGCAGATATTTTAATGCTGGAATGTTTCGAATTTTATTATTTTTTTCTTTGTATTAGTTGTTCCATTCCATATTGGCGTTGCTTATAATATAATTGGTTTAAAGTCGATGAAGTAATCTTAAGATTATTCTAGCTTTTATTATTATATTATTGATGTGCTTAGAGTGTGACAATTTCTTATTTACGTGTAATCCTAGGTACTTGGCAGTTTTTTTTGGCTTAAAGTAGCATCATTAACCATAGTATTAGGTAAATAAATTCATAAACTCTCTACATTCCTTGAGATCTGTGAATTCCGTGAATCGTACGAATTCTGCGAATTCCGTGAATCCCGAGGATTCCACAACTTCAGTGAGTTTCACGAATTGCATGAATTCCATGAATTTCGTGAATTACGCGCACTCCGTATATATCTTGAATTCCATGAATTCTCTGAATTCCTTGAATTCCGTAAATTTTTTTAATTCCGTATGTTGCGTAAATTCCTTGAATTCATTATATTCCGTAAATTCTGTGAATTTCGTGAATTCCGAGCATTCCGTGAAATACATGAATTCTGTGAATACCTTGAAGTCCATGAATGTTATTATTCCGTGCATTTCTTGAATTTTATGAAGTCCGTAAATTTCGTGAATTGAAAAAATTCTATGATTTTCGTAAATCCTATGAATTCCGTGAATTCCTTGAATTCCATAAATTACGAGAATTGTATAAATTGTGTGAATTCCGTGAATTATTAAAATTTCATGAATTCTATTAATTTCTTGAATTCCATGAATACGCGTGTTTAGCCCCCTACTTCACTAAAGGATAGCTTTTTGTATTTTATCACCTTTTATAGGGAGGACATGCGACTAATTTTAATCTAATGTTGTAAATTTGAAAACCTGGATGCCGACAATTCTCGGGGCTTTGAGAGCAAGAACGAGAAATAAGTGAATACAGCTGATCAAAAAAAATTATACCGTTGCGATACTCTATAGATATATTCATTATAGGTTAATTCATTCATGCTCATCTATTCGTGCACTGGTGCACTGCACTGTTACTGTATTGGTTCACTGGTCAGAAAATCAGAGACCTTATTAAGATGTGGGTCCATGTGTTCTGTTCCAATTAACAAATTTTTAACTTGCCGTAGCAGTAACCTTTTTTTTAAACTCTCTAAGTCCCTATTGGTTGATAAATAATAGTAATCGAAAGTTTGTCAATAAGGCAACTGACGAATCTCGAAGACACAAACAATTATATCAAACGCAATACTCTTATATTATTAATTTTTTTTCAATTTTTGAAAAACAAAGTCAATAATTTTTTTAATAGAATTAAAAACAATATTAATAGGTTATGGTAGGTCATAAAAGGCTCTTCAATCGGACAATTGATGCGTCTCGAAGAGACGCGAAAACAAATATCAGATATACTGCTATTGTTTTATCACAATTAAAAAAGTTTTCCTCATATGAACAAGATAAGAAATATATTTTTTAAATTTATATATCGGTATTTCTAGATGATAACAAATTCATAGAATAGTTTAACAATAGGTCAAGCAATGCGATTCGGAATTGTTAATCAATATAAGATATCGTAGTATTGTATTTTAATCTCCAAAAAGTTTTTATCATGTAAACAGAATTAACCATTCATTTTTAACTTCATAAACCGGTACTGGTTATTCATAAGAGGCTTAAAAATAGGTCGATTCATGCTTCTCAGAGATGCGAACAAAGACACTGCATATCGCATTGCTGTATTTTAAATGTCAAAAAGGTTTTTCATCTGAAAATCCTATGAGACCTGATTATTAATCGAAAATTATACAAATTATAGCTTGCCTCTTCAAATTCTATTATCAAGGAGCAGCATGGCTTCAGGAGGGGGAGATGTACCACCACAAATCTATACGTCTATACACACTACCTCATTAATGAGATAGAATCAGGCTTGCAGGTCGACGTTATATACAGAGATTTTTCGAAAGCAGTTGGCACAGTAGATCATGCAATTCTTTTGGTAAAGCTTGGAGCCCTGGGGGTTTCAAGCAAAATGCTCATGTGGTAGTCAGTGCCATCTCAGATGGCAGTCAGTTCGTGTCAAAAGCAGTTATTCCGAACCCTTTCTAGCCACTTCCGGAGTCCCACAGGGTTCGCATCTTGGCCCTCTCCTATTTATTGTCCATATCAAGAACATTCTTTGATATTAAAAATTCTTTTTCTTCCTTCAATTTGCTGACGATCTAAAGATATACAAAACTTATCCACTCTCAGTCTGGCTATATCAACCTGCAGTCAGATCTCTATCAACTGCAGACGTGATCACTGGTCTTTATCGCGAGAAATGCATCGAAGTTCAAAAACCCGCCGGCCCTAAAAAGTTTATATTTTTCGCTTGTAAGACCGCTCTTAGAGTTTGCCTGAGAGGTATGGAAATCTACCTATTGCAACTACGTCATAAGAGTTGAACGCGTACAAAATAGTTTTCTAGAATTTTTGGCTAGATAGATGGGTATGCTCATGAATAGACAAAATAGCGACTACAGCAGCATAAGAATAATCCTTCATATTTATGTTATAACGGGAATATGTAGGGAAACAAATTAAATGTGCAAGGAACTAGACTAATTCGAAACCTCAGCAACGCGATGCAGAAATGCACTCCAAAAAATCGAATAGTATGCCGACAACAACGTGGCCTAAGCATAACCTTTATTATACTTGAGGGCTTAATTTTAAAATAATTTATTTTGTAACAAAAGTGTATTTCCCGAACACTGTTTATTAAATAAATAAATTTTATGATCATGGCTCTGTTAGTTTTCGAGATCTGATGAACAGAAAAAGTTATATATGCACACACCCACGTATGCGGACATTTTTAGAATATTTCTTTTCGAATTCTTAGGGTCGAATTAAATCGAGATACGTCAAAAATTAGATTTGAAAATTCATGTCATTAAGAACCTAGCTCTCCGAGAAAGCAATAGTTACTACTTTTTTAATAAGGGCAACTATGGTAGTGACTAAGCGGAAGATTAAGGTATCTGTAAGCAGAATCGGGAACGAAATGAGAGTTTATATAGGGATTAGCGTTATCTATAAAGATTTTAGTGATTTTATTATTCTTTAAACTACTGATTTCACATACGGTAGGGGAAAAGAGTTTAAAAATTCCATGCAATCTGTCAATCTTAGAACTGAGTCACTGCGGGGAAACAGTAACTGTCTACGGCGGATGTTGTAGTGGCTAGGAAGTCGCTAACGAGATTTTTGATAACCCTGATTCTCATAATTTGCAAAATTTTCCATGCGTTTCTACCACTATTCAAGGGCTAAGGAGCCTACTACAGATTCACAACTTTCTCATCTTCATAAGGAATTATTGGGTTTAGTGTGGAACAGAGGACCAGTAACTTGCTTTCAAATAAATTTAAACTCGCTTCACTAATAGACCTGTGTCGACCTATCCTAATTTCGATGTTCCTTTCGAAATTCAAACTAAAGCTAGCACGACAAAAGAGCATACCCAGATAGGGCATCGGCGACGTGATAAAGAGTTCCCTTTCTAGATAATATTTTTAAGTCATACTTGAGTAACGAAAACGCCCAACTGGCGTCAGTTTGCAATTTGAAAAGAACCTCGAGGTTATGACAGGCCAACACAGGAGCATTAGTGAAGTAAATTCTAATTTTGGAAAGTAAGTTGCTGGTTCTTTGCTCCTGTCCAACGTTGAACTTCGGTAAAAATATATGGTGTTTTGTTTGTTAAAAGTTAATAACAATTACTTCTACCAAACTGTATTATGTTCTGTTCTAAGCTTTGCAGATTAAATCAAATACATGCAAATTAGATAGAATGCATGCAGATTAAATAAGTCCTATGTTGATTTAATAGCAATTTATTTCAAAACTATTGAAATACAAAAACAAATGAAACTGTAGGAATAAGAAACGTTGTTACAAAATAAAACAGAAAAATTCACGTCACAATGATAATAATTAGCAATTCGTCTTGTACCGAGCGCGTCTCTCAGAGTACTCACTCTCCAGCCCCTTCTACCCCAGGCCCTTTCCAGGATCAGTCCCTGGTTGCCCTGTTTCCACTTTAGGTTTTTAATTCGTGACAATTTTGGAAGTAAGTGGCAACGTTGTGTTACTGAGAAAAGTGATCCTTGAGCAAAGATCATAGTATCAGTCGGGTAACTGTAAATCGAGACAATGATACTGACCATCAAACCAGATGAGGCATCCTAAGGCTTCAGCCTTATTACAATAAAGTAATTTCAGTTTTCGACAAAACCGTGCTTTCTGTCGATTTCCCTTGCTTGAGGAAAACTTTAATGCTGTTCTAGAGATGAGAAACTTGACAAAAATAGTGGAAAGAACCTGAAGGCTAGATAATACATGTTAAGTTTTTAAAATAAAAATATTCTTTAGCATAGTCTAAACATATAGAATTTGTGAAGAGTTTTCTAGACTTTATTAAAATAGATGAGAATGATGTCTCCACAGCTGTCAAGAAGTGAGCAAATGAAAAGCTACTGAAACTAACCTCATCCCAGCCTTTACTGTAAAAGACTGCGTATCTCTACTCATTGTTCCTCTTAAATCTTTATACAATTTAGTACTATAACATAGCACATTTTCTGGGATATTGAAAAAAGCGAAACTGATTCCTATATTTAAAAAGTGATTAGAGAACGTTAGCATTAACTATAGACCAATAGCAATACTCAATAACTTGTCCTAGGATTTTAAAACTTCCTTCATAAAATGATTTATGACATAGTGATACACTGTTATCTACACGTCTAATTGAAATTTCAGTAATGTGAAAAAATTGTATTCAGTACCGTTAGTGAGTCAAAAATCTGAAAAAACCCCTCAATAATTGCTTAAAAATACTGTGCTTTGAAATTTGCTTACTGTGCCAGAAGAATTCTGATAAGGAATCATGAGTTATTTCGTACGTTTGTGTCGTGAGAACCATAAGATTAATGAAGCGCATACAATATTAAAAATAATACAGCTTTAAACCGGACAAACGAAAGGTACATCGGAGTTATACTATGATAATGAATTTCGAGTCCACTTAGACCAACTTTATAATACTCGCTTTTGTAATAACAACCTAAAAAGGCATAAAACAGTACCGATAGTATGAATGAAATGTTCAGATTGTGATAATATTATTTGAAAGTACATTTTTTTTAAGCTGCTTCTTTTCCTAAGTATTATATGTATGCTCTGAGTTAATTCTGTAAATGGACAATATTTCCACAACAAATGTGGGTAAAAAGTTGTTAATTTCTCAGAATATTTCTAACAGTGTATCCAACAAAATCTCTACACATCAACATGGGGTTTTCTCTCGCATATCTAATAAACTTAAACACCGGAATTAATTACCAAAAACCTATTGCTTTTTACCCAAAATAATAATGGCATGCTTGAAACTATGATCTGGTAGATGTCATTTATAGTGACGTCTCTTATGGGTTTATAAAGGTTGATCACCAAATATTATTGCGGAAAATCCACAAAAATCAAAACTAACTATTAAAATACTTTATTATAGTCAGTTGTTTCCTTCAGAACCTGATAAATAAAAATTATATAAACATGAAAACAACTTATATGTTATTAAGAAATTCGTATTAAAAATATCTACAATTTGTGCATTGTGTTGTATTATGTTTTATACTAGAGGATTATTATAGTCAGCTGTTATATTCAGAACCTAATAAATTACAGCTATATAAACATGAACACAATTTATATGGTATTATTAAATGCGTGTCAAAAAGATCTAAAAGTCTGGCTGCAATAGAAGTCTAAATTGTTTTAAGAAAAATCAAATTCTGTATAGAATTACTTAATAAACTTAATCGACATCATTAAATTGCTCATCAAAAATTCGGCTGATTTTATTTTTTAGGGATTTTCTTTTTTCCAAAAGGAACAATAATTTCCACAGGCCCATTGAACTTTTTAAACTTGGTGATTTTTGGACCACCCTAATCCTTAACCATGAGAATTATGGCAAAGAAGTGTGATGATGTTTATTAGTCTGATGAGGAATTCTTTAAGCTCTACCACTAGCAGGAAAATCACAAGAGGAAGCGCTCCAAAATGAGATTCATCCAGCACAGATTTCAGTGGAAAAATTAAGCTACTCAGATAAGGGATTTAATATAACCTTTTTTAGAGGAAGCACCGGGAGGAGAAAATTCCAAATCGATGCCAACTTCACTTAATAATCTAGATCATATCTATAACTATACTACTACAGATGTCATTATATGCGTAAATGAGGCTTGGCTTTCTTCTTTACCTCCAGTCACGTATCATCAATGTAACATCAACTGCTAACTTGTCTACAGTGCGGCTACGAGAGAAACCTCAAAAGAAAGAGCAAAGGGGGATCTGCTTGTCATCACCAACCAAAACAATTATAAATGGAAAATATATGTGCGGCAGAGGATAAAATTTTTGTGACACTCAAAGGTAGTAGTTTTAATAAAGTTATGGGCTCAATATACTTTAACCCTAATTCTAATGATGAAATACCAAGAGTACTCGATAACTGTGGGAAAGGATTTTAATGGTAAAATTGGAGACAGAAATCAATTAGAGGGCAAAGCTCCCTGTAACAATTTAAGTTTGCATGTCATAAGAAACAGTCTGATGCCTGATCTGGAAAAAGAGGAAAAGAGATGGTAGAAAGTTTAAAAAAAATTTTTTTGTCTGTAATAGAGAAATAAAATCAGTTGTCAAGCTCAATGTACGTTCTTGAGTCGAAAAAGTTCTTCAATCACAGATTTTGCCTTGTCTAATAGTGTGGGAATTCCCTCAATCGAGGATTTCCAAATGCTGAGCGTTCAAACTCGACCGAATAATATTCCTATAGCGTTAAAGTTATTAGATCACTCAACTGTAAACTATTAAAACTAATTATGTATTTCTTTATTCAAATGGAACAATAAATTTGTGTACAAATTTAAAGAATTTATGCAATACTCTTCAAATATGAACTCTCCAATGTTGCCGATAGATGATCCTTCATACTTTTTAATTAATTCTACTAAAGAGACAGCGACAGAAGTTAACATGACTGTACAACCGACTAAAAACATGAGTGGTTCGAAGCTATGGTTTAATGCATAATGCAGAACAAATAAAAATATTCTGAAACAAGTATTTCAGAATTGTGACCAACAAAAATGCAATCCTGATGTTCTTTGTATCTATAGGGGTTGTAAAAAAGTAGATAAAAATTATTTGATTCAGTACTTTAAATGTCTCTACTCAGTCCGGGTTCCAAATTCTTAATTAATAACGTTTAACAGCTTTTGAAATCCTTATCTTTCTTTACATTGAACTCTTTATGAAACTGTTTCAAGCATGCAACAGTCCAAAACTGTGAGGCCTCTGTTACGGATGATATTAGATATGCCTTATTAAAAAATTTGCCCAGCAATATGATCCTATACTGCTGTCCAGCAGAAAAACCTAGTGAGTAAAATTTAAAATAGAAACTATTTTCCGTTACACGTGGGACATGAGTATACTTAAACTCATTATTTAACAAACTAATTTGTGAAGAAAAGATCCCAATATGGTGGTCTTAAACATTCCTTAGAATGATACACAAGAAAGGGTATGTCACTAATCATTCTAACTACCGCCTTATTCACTTATTTACCTGTGTTACAAAGATATTTACGCAGATTCTTTCCAAAAGCCTGACAGCTTGGACTGAAGACATAACTCCTTCCAGAGTTGGCTGGCAGGTGTCAGGAGGGGGAGAGGTTGCACGGATCAGATCTTTACCCTTAACGGAATGATTCAAAATCGTCTGACACTGCACGGTGGCAAACCTTTTGTACGCCATGTTGACTTTAGAGCAGTCTTTCCCCCAGTTGGCCATAATATCTTATGAAATAAATTATTCTCGAAATATTGTAGGTTTAAATTCATTATATTGGTCATAAATTTGTACTCTAAAGCGAATATTCTGATCAAGAAAAATGAGGGCATATCTGGATTTACATGTACTTATGTATGCCAGAGGTATCAGAGGTGTACCGATAGATCATTTGTCTATGATTTTTCCATAACCCATCCCGATAGTAACCACCAGGTGGATTGCAAGATTATTCATTTAAATAATCTTCTCGATTTTCGGAATAGTTACTCGAATAAAAACCTTCACGGCCATAATTTCTATGGTTTCTATCAATCTCGGCAAATCCTTTTAATGAAAATTCATTTGTAGAATTCGCTCTATGTGTCGGAATATATTCATGCGTATCACGAGGTCAAATTCTTCTTGGCCAATTTAGTTCAGACACGATCGTATACGGTTGTATAGTGTCATTTAGAATAATAATTCTTTCATTAGTTACTTCTAACAAATTAGACATTTTGTTTGCGATTTCATTATATTTTTTTTGTGTTGCAGGTAAATTTAAACTTTCGATTATATTATTTCGCCATTTCTAATTTTAAAAATTCGAAGTGGTTTTTCCAGTTTGAATTCAGTTTCATAGGGATCGTTTTCAGAATTTTCTTCGATGAAAGTTGAATCTACAACTTCCTTAGCGAGGTCAGTTTCGCCACGTGTTCCGCGTACGAACATGTAAAGGCGTTCGCGGAAGACCGAAAGTGCACTGTGCATTGACCATCTTGAGTACACGAGCTCGAACTCAATTTTTTTTTTTTAGAGGAGAAATCCACACGCGTTCTGGACGTATGTTTTCGCCCATGGTTCAGGATAAAAATACTCGATACTATTAAGATTACTGAAAACCGAGAATTTTAGGAGGGAAAAAGAGCAACTAATGCATACTTACTTATTATTATACTTTCAGAACCCCACGTTGAGGGCCATTCCAATAATAATATCTATTTTTGAAAATGAAACAAAGAAAACTAATGAGGTTACGATGTGTCACAGTTACAATTCAGATTACTCTGAAACAAGTTTGAATTTCAAGTGGGAAAATTATGTAGAATGCGTGGTTTCGTATTATATAAAGAGTTTATTTCTCGCGAATCATAAAAGAACGAATCGAGTGTGAATTGTTACAAGTTATTTCCAATTTTACAACAAAAAGAAATACAATCTCGATGCAAAAGGCTATAAATTAAATCCACGAAGTACAAAGAGAGTTCGATATCCCATGATTTCGCATAATTTAACAATAGAACCTACCTAAATTTTATATGATACCTTTTTGGTAAGAATGGAGTGGCGATCAATTTATTAATTTTCTGGATAAATAGAGAAGACACCACTATTCACAAATAAAAGTAGATGTATGGAGCAAACGATTGCATTTTCGGTAAATTAGAACATGTCTAAGATTAGGGGACAGTATTCGCAACAAAAACAATGGCATAGAGAAATTCGAAAAGGTAATATAACATAAAAATTAAGAAAGTAATATCACAGGAAAATTCAGGACATAATATTATAAAATATTTGCTTGGTTGAATACAAAAAAATCAATATGGGCACTCCTCGTGGTCATTTGGGAAACTTGATATCAAAATTACTTAAGTGGATTTATGGGCAAAAGATTGCATTTTTGGTAAAAATCACGAAGTTGCTTTCTCGGGAAAACAAATAACTACTTTCTGAATAAAAATAAAAACTTTGTTTCTGGAAAAAGATTAACAGAACTTTCAATCCTCAGGCCGCTACCTGAGGTTTCAGCTTTAACTTTCTATCCTCTATTGTCTTTGACGGCGCAAGAATCTTGTTGACGTTTGGCACATTTAATTCAGTTGTCTCCTTAAGTACAGTAGTGCACTTAACGTTGTTAATGATATCATCTGTCACTCCCTCCACATAGAAATGTCAAGGGATTCATTGAAGATGGTCCAATCAGAGTTAAATATTCTAAACAAAGCTTAGATGGGCGTCAGACTTGCCACCGGGCACTTCGTCACCGCATCGTCAATAGCTGCCTCGTCTCCAGACAGCAGAGCCACTGACGCAGTTTCTGATCATTAAATGTTGTCATTTTAGTATACTTACGTATACTGAATTTTTTAAATGAATCTATATGCATAGTAAATTTTTTAAATATGTAGAAAATTTCTTTTACGTATATGCATTTCATAGTTTCTGTTTAGTAAAATTCATATACATTCAGCTGCGCAAGCGCGTTTTGATTTACGTGGGTCGCGCCAACTGGTCAGTGGCAGGCTCGCATAACGCTGCATTGTTGAGTCCACACGAGCCAGCAATTATAACTGTTCACGTTATTTTTTCAGCAACCCTTTTTCCTTATCTTTAGAGTGGACCTTTGCTATTTGTCTATATTTTTACTATTTGTCGTTCACCTTGTATTATATTGACTTACTTTGTATCTGATTAAGATAAATAGAAGGTTTAATTTTCAGGACAGATATTGTATAATACATCAAACTCACACACTTTTGGATCGGCTCTTTGAGATACTTGTACTCCCCAAACTTTCTTAAATATATGTGAATTGAATATCTTATTATCTTGTTCCTCGATCTAATTCTCTGGAACTGGAACTTCATCTTAACATATATTAAATATTCTTATTTCTTACCCGTTTTGTATTTAGAAGCATGTTCAAAAATATTGATTTCTTTCGTCGAACAATTCTGTCTCCTGCTTCGGTCTTCATTAAAGTCTGCCCTTCATACGGAAGTATTACATTTGACAGACTTGCTTAGGTATCCTACAAATGAGACTATTTAGATTATCTGAGAATTAAGAATAAGAAAGAAGAATGAGTCTAGCAGAAAACAGAAGAACGTCCTCATTATTTTAACCATGTTGGTTAACATTCAGACAAAAGGTGTAAGAAAAAATTTAGAGAAGTAGGAGTTGCCGTTTAGAATATTTATGAGCAAATGAAAATAAATTTAAGTATATATTAGTTAATGTGCAAAAAAAAACATTTAATCAGCAATATATATCAAGAGACGAATTATTTAAGTTAACAATGCACAATGTAAGGATCGCTTTTCTTCCATCGCTTTCATCTCTGCTATCTGGATTCTCTTCTTCTTGCCCTTTCCTGTGCTTCATCTGGTCCCAGTGTTCCAAGCACTGCGGCAAACAATGCTTTCGATGGTACAGCGGTGAATGTCGTCGCATAATGCACCATTGTGAAAACGAGTTAATTTATGTCGAATTGTTCCAACAGTGATTCTACAACATCATGTCTATTCCGTGACCAGTAGTTGCTCCGAAGATGCAACTGTTTCTAGAATCTTGAATTAGAATTCTTGTATCTGAGTTTTGTGGGGTTTTCTATTAACTGCAGTCTTCATAGGTAGATAAACATCCGCTGGTACAAGTTTATATGTTCAATTATAAGATGTAGAAAGACTTAGTCTAATTCTGAAGTAAGAAATAAATTTAGGAACATATACAATTTGTAAGTCTCTATTTTACTCTTAATTTAAATCTTAAATATGAGTATTCTGAGAGTCAGATGTTCAAAAGTTCAAAAGGCATATAACTAGAAATATTCCAGGAGAAGTTATGTAAATTCTTCTATTTGAAATACTCAGAGGAATTTATTCCCAAAAATATGTATTTTAAGATAATTTGAAAAATATTTTCGTGAGGACTTTAGAATTTTGTGCATGATAGAGTTGAACGATGAACGAGTTTCGAACTAATTATGAAAGTTATACTCATTTGCCTGAATTAGCATCCTAATTCTGATAATTTATAATGCAAGGTATACCGAAATATACTTTACGATCATTTCTACTAAAGCTATACACCCTCAAAACAACGAAACTTTTATATTAATTTGAAAGATTTTGATATAAACGGTGACCCCTTTTAATTTATAATCTCAAATATCTTCTAAAATACTTTGTCTACGAAGAAATGGTTCGCACAAAGGTTGACCAGGAACGATTTTTTCAAATTCGCAGTCAAAAAAAGGGATTTTAATTTAAAAAAAGGGTATTACATCCATTTGACCTTGAAAATTGACCTAGAGGTCAAAATTGATGGTACAGTCAAATGTCCCCGTCGATCCTGGTCGATCTTTGTCGGAACCATTTCATGGTAGAGAAAGTATTTAAGAAGATATCTGGTCGTTTTTCAGAAATTTGACCTTCATTTTTTACCTTTCCAAGGTCACAAAAACCATTTTTCCACAGGTCATTTTTTATGTAAAATTTCCCGCTCTTTTCAAATCCGCAGTCAGAAATAGCGGGTCTTACCTCCATCTGACCTTGAAAATTGACATCAAGGATAAAATTTATGGTACAGTCAAATATCCCCCTCGGTCTTGGTCAACCTTTGTTGAAACCATTTCTTCGCAGATAAAGTATTTTAGAAGATATTTGGCAATATAGATTAAAAGGGGTCACACTATAGAATCGTATTTACGTTTGCCCGTAAACTGGGATTTAGGCTATAGAAATTGTGTTATATCATTTAACAAACATATATTTAACAGCCCGACGCATGCAATTCAGCAGTGTCCCGGAAGCAGCCACGTTACAAACAATGAATGAAGAGGGAATATGCGATTTGCACCGCGAATTTCTAGTTTGCAAAGCAACCATTTGTCTAGAACAAACTCACACATACTCGCGTAGAAATGTGCATACATATAAATTCATGCATACCTAGAAACACAGCCGCAAAGGCAAGCTAACGCAGTACTGGGTAATCGCTACGGAAGGACAGAAAGAGGAAGGGACTCGTCTGTCAATCCGCTATACTAGTACGTTCAGTCCACGGACATTGTCACACACTATCAATCCTTTGACCAAACGGAATCTGCAGGTAATTCTGCAAAACCAGAGGAATCTATATTCTCATCGGTTCATTAGTCTTGCTCTCACAACAAATTTTGTTATAGGACATATTTATGTAGAATGGAGAAAAGACAAACATTAACTAGGTGGCGTAAAAGAAAAGTCATTTTTTATTATTTTTTTAATAATCAAAATATTAAACCACGCCTCATAGAATTTTCATTTCTTTTGTTCATATCTTTTTTTTTATTTAAGATTCAGGAGAATGTAGATATAAGTAATAAATATGTAGGTCGGTCCACTCAGCGCCGCCACAAAGGCAAATAGAAAAACGGAAAACGCCATATTTTTTGCTTTTTCTTTGCTAATTTTATGCTAAAAGAAAATTTTTTTTGCTCTCTTAACTTCCGAGAAAAGAGTGGCGGCGCTAGCACGACGTCCACTCAGCGCCGCCACCTACCAAAACACAATAAAAATTATTATAATGAGATGAAT